>OCZR010070443.1:4686-19239 GCA_900234385.1 Anemonia viridis
AGAAGCCCTTTCTAAAGGGTAGTCCCAGTTTCTTATTCAACATGATATTTTTGTCGTACGATCTGCCAAAAGAATTCTGGACCTTCTTAGCGCCCATCAATGGAATTTTCCCGTATGATACACGATTTGGATATGGCTTCACAGGGTTGGTTTTACTCGCAATAATCGGTTTCCCTAATACTTTTCCTTGCATTGGCTTTGGAATATTCATCCTTGAAAACTTTTTAACGTCTGCCGCTTGTGGGAAAATGTCTGAAAATAACGTTGAATTTGGAGACAGATTTGCAGTCATTGTCTGTGGTAAAACTTTTGAGAATGCTTCGTTGCTTGAGGTGGTATTAGAAGAATGCGATAGAGAGTTAAGAGGCGAAAAACCTCTCCCATTTGAAGAATTGGTGAGCTTTTGTTTTGATACGAGTTTAAAAGGAATAGGTTGAACTTTAATTTTATCGTCTGGTGATGGGATACTAAATGTTTTATTTTCGAATGCGGTCGCATTAGCATTGTTAGAATCCTTGGGATTGAAATGCTTTAATCGGTGATCATGGGTTCTCTTGCTTCCATCGTGTAATAATGTAGTAGTGTTGGTGGAGTTGTGTGGTCTGTCCAACAAGGCTCGGTAAGTGTCCACAAACGTCAATTTTTGAATTTGTATAAGGATGTCACTTGGTGTGATCCCAAGCTGGGAATGTAGTGTCTTAAATGAAGTCTTTTTCTTCGCTCCATCTGCAAATGCTTTGGCCTAAAAAGGGAAAATATAAGTAAGAACTTACCCGAGTGGGGCCTAGTCAACGTTGCGCAAGTCGCCTATTGACATCCACTTCTACGACGATGCGCGCAACAAGTTACATCAAGTGTATCCTACAACGTTGGGATACACCAAGATACGGTACATGCCCAAACATTCCCGGATGTACTTGCCAAAGGCTCAGTTTTGTTACATACTATTGAGGCAGTGTGCAACAGTTACACCGTCTGCCTAAAGGATATTGACAGCCGTGTAGTTATAATTTTTGCTTTAAACATTTTTACCGTCGGAAAGTACCTTCAAGGAATCGACACCAAGGTTATACCGCCTTGGGCGGGCTGTTAGTTGTATTATTTAACAGTTTGAATCAAATCTCAGCAATCCTAGGGATTTTTCATCTAGTAGTGAGAGACAAGATAGGCCGGGCTTTGTAGCAATTGCCTAGACTTGGTTCCTTACCTTGGACTGTAACTTCTTATACTCGGATGACACACATTTGACAAAGCTTGGAAAACCCCATGTTGCATTGGACTTATAGCTACCATGGCAGCTCCTTCTTGTTTCCCCTGCAGGAGAAATTAAAGTGCAAAACATGACAACTAAATAAAACCTTTGATTTCTCTTTAATGTCCCAGTTTGTAAAGCTAATTTATATTAACTTTCCTGTTGTATAAGAGGAATTTTGGTGAAGAGATTAAATAAGATTTAAAGAATCGTAACAAAGAAGCTACGTAGAAATGGAAGAATGAACGAAAAGAAAGAAAACAAAAATGAAGAAATCGAGTATTTCTTACCTTGAGCACTTCTTGGACAAGGGCTAGTAGTTTGAAAATTGAAAACTGTGAGTTTCCAATGGACATCATAGTTAAACTCGGGGTCGCAAACCAAATTCAACCCTAAACGAGAGATTCATTTTGTATTAATAACTAGACGCCTAAAGAGCGTTCACTCGGGCTACCTGTGGATGATGCATTACGTCAGAATGTAAAATCGTGACATGACTATAGATAGATAGACTGATGGATAGAAAACCGAAACCTAGACTCGGCTTACCTTGTAGGTAGCCCGAGTAATTAGTATCTCTAATTGTACATGCAGGTGGTGTGCATGGTTGAATGCCGTTGTTATAGTTCAGTAGCGGTATGGGGATTGCTAGTGGTAGATGTGGCGGTCATGGTCTCAGTCATGCGTGTTGATGTTCATGACTGTTCGTTGCGGGTCATTTTGCCCGGTTTCACACCGTGAGGGACTGGGACCTCGCTATTGTTCTTGCCGGACGGAAGTGACATTTATTGTTTGATTTCAGGCCGAGGAAAATATCCTGTGTAATACGAATAATGGCTTGTCATTTGTTCTGCACCTATGCTGATTGTGATAACAACTGATGCACTAAAGGAATAGATTATACAGAGAAAATCGGAAAGAGCAGGCTTAGAATTTGTTTGAAAGTCGGAATCACGAAGAAAAATGACATAATCTATTCATTTGTGCGCCAGATATTCTCATGAACAACACATCCGTGGTTCCAATCCCAAGCCGTGACACAGGATACTTTCCTCGGCCTGAAATCAGGCTATAAGTGTCACTTCCGCCCGGCAAGAACAATAGCGAGATCCCAGTCCCTCACGGTATGAAACCCGGCAATGGTCACTGCTGCTGTAGTACTGAGATGAATCAATCCAAACTAAATTCCGTCCCGCAATGAATAGCAGAAAATGTAAGCACTTCATTTCAAACTTGAATTACTCAAATCATCTCTGTTTCTCACTTCACCTCTAGACGAGGATTTTACCATATGAGATAGGCGCAGGTATTTATGTAAACATGCTTGGAATTCATTTTTATTGACTTGAAGTAGTTGTGCGATACTAGCTGCTTTCACCCACTGATTTCCTAGGTTCTTAGCTGCAGAATGAGTATGTCTTATATCCAATAACAATAATATTGCAGCAAGAGAAGGCAGAAGGGGATGCGAGGAATAATGATAAATGAGAACCCATTAAATCATTCAGACCTTTTGGCGAGTAGAACTTGAATCCCGGTGTACTGACGAGAAATGTGAGTACAGAACCATCGATAGACGACTCCATTTTACCACCTTTAACAGCCTTCACCAATGTCACCAAGATGTCCTTGATGGGCGCCCCATCGTATATGGTGAGTTCAAGTTTCGTTATAAGAGGAGTTGGTCTGTGAAAGACAAAACGAGCGAAGAAACTGAGATAGGGTTGGTGAAGGCACTGATACGTTCTGAAGGTTCCTGCCTTCTCCAGACGATATTTAAGAAATGTTCCATTAACATTGTAATTTTTCCTCCAAATTGAGCTGCTTTGACATCACGTGGAGGGGGTCAGTCTGTATTATTTCTTTATGAAATAAGTTTAAATCTAACAATACGAGTACAAATTCGCAGTACTTACTGAAATGAAATAACTTCTGATTCCTTGTAGTCTTTGAATGCTACAAGAACTGTAGAAACCTGAAGTAAAACGGCAGAAATGTAAAATTAGGAGAAACTGAGGAAAGATCATTTATAGCTGGAATTGGTGGCGCAAATTTGTCGTTGAATGAAAAAATATGCAGAAATGATGAGTCCCTTCAATCCAATTTAAACTAATGTACAAATTTTCAATTGACTTTTAGTTTTGAGCACTCTACATGATGTAGCCTAAAAACCCTTTCTGACATTCTTGTCATGTCGCAAACAAGAAATATCTGAAGACGCGATTACGCAAAGCAATTTTCTCTGAAATTTTCTCTCAACGGCATTGCAGGGTAAATAGCTGCATATAATATAATCGCGCAGTCATCCATCTACTCAGCTTACCGCTACTTGGACTCTCTCTGCCAAATTGAGGAACTCCAAAGACTCAAAATCAGCCAATGGCTTAGTGAAGAGTTGATTAGTGATGTTTAAAACTGTTGTGTACTTCTTTTCTGTAAGACAAAAAGATCCTTTAGTTTGCTGCATGAAAGTCAATTCATATAGAAAATGCCTAAAATATAAAACATCAATAGACGCAACACGAATTCCGTATTACTGCTCCATGCGCATGCGCAAGGAATAGAAAAGTGGGCACCCGAGTTTCGAAACCTGCTTTATTGCATTATTTTTTTTCAACAGATCAATTGATTTTTAATAAATTTTTAACGACGCATGACATTGAGTTGATTACGGATCAAATATACTGAATTATAGCAATTTTTACAACCCGAGTGCCCACTTTTTTGAGCAGTAGACTGGAATTCGTGAAGCGTGTATTGAGTACACGTTGGTTTGGAAAGTACAAATGGATCTCTTCAGCTTGGACATAATCTTTTCTCATTTCAGACCACGTGTCATTTCTTTAAGAATAAGATTCTTTGTTTGAGTTGTATCCATATTCATGTGTCTTCTCATGCGCAACCGTTAAACAAAGAAATGATACTCTAGGGAATGACGTGGTCTGAAATGGGAAAGCATTGCGGCATGGCCAAGCAAGCAAAGAGAACTTTAGGTTTTGCATTTTTTGTTCTGTTTTGTTTTGTTTTGTTTTAATTTGTTTTCAACTTACCTACTCTTGGTATTTGTTGTCTTTCTGGAAAACGTTAAAAAAAACATTAATTAGAACTTGCAGTCTCTGACTTAGAAACGAGACAGATTTCATAAATACTATCAAATGGACTCCCTATAGACCCCTTGCAGCACGTCGGAATGCAGCTCAATTTGGAGGACAAAACAATAGGTTTCCAATAGACCCCTTGTAGCACGTCAGAATGCAGCTCAATATGAAGGACAAAACAATAGGTTTCCAATTCTCAGGAGATTGAAATTATTTTGTTTTGTCCTCCAAATTGAGCTGCTTTGACGTCACGTGCATGGGTCTATTCGTGAAGATTGCATGATAATTGGACGAGAAATGATTCCTCGCTTCTGATTGGTTTAGAGAAGAAGTATCCACATTCCACCCGAACACGAACATACGTGATTGGTTGATGAAAGTTTCCTCGACTATAATTTGCTGACATAGCTAAAAATATCAATAGATAAAAATACTTACTGTCATTCAAAGGTAGAATCCTGCTTCGTACGACTGACAGGGTTGACCGAGCTTTGGTCGACTTTGCTTTACCAATCGCACAATCCTCATGACTGTAACATCGTACAGAATAACACGAGTCATCGATGAGAAATGCCACATTACATGTGGTGTCTTTACAACAAATGTCAAGACAAGAAACCATGTCTTTAGCCTTGAGACGTAGCTTAAAACTCCCTGCTTTCTGCCCGCTCTGCAGTGTGACACCATGTTGAATTGCACCATGTTTACACCTAGACCCTTTGACACGTTTTGATACTTGCTTAGTTTGTGTTGCTTTTCGATGCAAATCGCTTTGGATTTGATTACCTTTCTTTGCTATTTGGTTAGCTTTACTAACAGCAGTGTCATCTGCCTTATCTCTGTATATAAAACTTATTCTCGGATTAAGTGCAGAAGGATGGGCAGGTCTGACTTTACAAAGACTTGGGCCTGCGCAGTGTAATGTATAGCAAGTCGTCCCAAGCATCAATGCCATGTCACATTTTCTATCCGCACAGCAAAATTCCACACATTTTTTCATTCCTTGTACTTTACCATAATCAGTAAAATCTCCTGATTTAAGACCTGCAATTAATGTCTTGTTGTACAAAACTTCACCAGAATGACACTTTTCTGTTTTTAACGGCTGAACACTTAAACTTGTCTCTGATGAAGAGCCATTTTTGACAGACAAAGTACTGTTACTCCCGTACTGTAAAGGAGACCCCGAGAGAGAAGACGAAGGACTGCTTACATCTAGCTGTGTTCCCTTATCTTTACTCTTAAACGATTTTCCTTTTAAAACTCCTTTCTTTGCGCTTGTAAAACTAATCCCCGTAGCATTAGACTGTGTAACATTATCGTTGTCACCATCGTTTACCATACCACCAGAAGAATTCACGTTGTAAAAGCTTTTTTCTAAAAGTTCATCGTCCAACTTCTCCTTCTCCAAAGACGTATTCACGGAACTGTTTACAACCTTTCCTATATTTGCCTTTGCAATCTGTTGACTTCGTGTTGAATTCACAGATTTATTTGTAAAATTAGCAGCCTTAGAAGTGGTATTTATAATTTCCAGATGCTGTTTTCGAAAAGATGATATCGTGGTACCACTTTCATTTGAATTGGCTGAACTATTATTTTCTCCAGTTCCAACCCCAGTTCCATTCGAAGCTGTTGTTACTTCCTTCACTACTATATGAGAATCATTCTTCCAAGCCACCATCACTTGACCATTAGTACCAACAGGTTTCCTTGGTGTAGTAGAATAATTTGCCATCTTTGTGGATCCTTCTGTTTGACTTTCTTGTTCAGAATAATTTCCATGATTTAGAGTTGTACCATTTGATTCAAATTTAATGGTTCCATTCTCAGTTCCATTTTTACGAAAGTTATGCAGCTTTTTCTTTACTGAACTAGTTAAATTTTGGAATGCAATTGTAGTTGTTGAATTTCGTATATAACTGCTCTCGGAATTGCCATTTATTGATGGTTCTTTCGTTCTATTTTTATGCGAAGCCGAACTTTGAAATATTTGACTTTGAGAGTGATTATTATATGAATGAACGCTATTTTCTTGTTTGAGAACTTTTGTTCTAGAGATTTGATCAGTCAACTCGGTATTATTTTTGCCATATGTTTGAGTTGAGTTACTTTTTCCAGGCATTTCACTATCGAGTATAGTTCGTCCTTCATCACTGATACCTCTTTTTACATAGGTTACCGACACAACAAAACGGGATTCCTGCGCTGGACGAGCTTGGCATAGCTTAGCACTATAGCAATGCAGATTGTAGCACATATTGTTTGCCATAAAGGCCACATCACATTTTGTATCCTTGCAGCAGATATTTGCACATGCAGTGGGGCTGACGACTGGACCAATCTTTACGTAGTCTCCAGCAGCGATGCCTCCTTGAAGGGTCACGTGATGGAGGGGGTTGGTTGGGACGCACTGGGGCGACCCTCCCTCTAAGCCCGTGACACAAGCTGGAATATAATGATATTGAATACGGTCAGTTTTTAATTGGGCTACATGATTCTTTGTCTTTATTCATTTTCGGAACCCCCCTTGAGAGTGTCTTTATTTTCAAAACACACCTTCTTACATCATTAATTTTTGGGGACCCCCCGTTTCTTATCAGCGCCCCCTGACAGTTCTTTGTGAATGCTTCCTGAATTTAATTACCTGACCTGAATCAGATTGGAAAACGTCAAGAAAGAATCAGAATGGTCTTGGATCAATTTGGAAGACTTAGAGCGACATGTTTTTTTATTTCCTTCCTTCCTTTCTTTTATTTTTCTTTTCATATTATATTCTTGTCCAGTCAAGGCTTGGGTTTCTGCATCCTCGATAAACTTAACAGTCCAATCTTCGTGGAGCAAGCCCATTCTCTTACACACCTTTACAGTAAACGCGATGAAGCACTTGAATTTACCAGGTTGTTGTATAAAACAAAGTTTATAATATTCTTGATTTGTTTTTCTATTCGGGCAGGTCTTTTTGACAGGTCATTTAACCCGTTAATTCAAAGGTAGAATCCTAATTAAATTCAATTAAATTCTTTTTATACAACATCAAAACATTATTTTCAAGTTTGTCATAAGCCAGTCGATCTCCTTTATTTATTCTCAAAATCTTTTTAAAATAAATTTGTTTATCATAACGTACTGCATGCATGCCTATCTTATGATTATTTGTCACAGTAGAACGAATTGCTACAACAATATAGTTTGTTTGACACGGCTATCATAATATAGAATATTACGATGAAAAAGCACGTAGTATTACTTTACTGATATTTAAATGTTCCCATGATGAAAATATTTTAAAAATGGAAAAAAAATATTTGAAAAAAGAGGAGAAATGACTTTCATGAAAAAGCTACTAATGAACTGAATGTATACAACGATTGAGCACCATTTGGTACTGGAAAATCAGGGTTTTTTTCGAACACCTCTGAGATCACGAAAAGCTAGTTATATAAAGCGGAATATTAATTAACAATATATTTTTTCACAAATAAAGTGTCTTGAAAAGAGAACAGCATTTGTTTCATTTTTGATCAAGGGATTCAAGCCACATTTTGCCATCAGGAAGATGAACGTATCATCTTTGGTTGACGCTACTTCAAAATATCAACAAACTAATAAAGACATTGATATCAAGCTAAGAATATTTGTTTTACAAGGAAATCTAAGTCGGACATGGATTCTATTCATATTTAGCGTCAAACATCAAAGTATTGATATCAATAGTTTGATTTAAGAAGGTCAATGTTGACAACGCCTTGAATTAGATAAGACTTGCACGTGGAATGTTAGCACGATAAAAGTGGTTACAACGAGAAGATATCAGAAGTCTTGCTGAACAAAACAAACTAAAGCCATTCCGTTCCAAAAGTTCATGATCTTTTCACGTCAAGTGGTTCCAACACAATTGAACTTACAGGTATTCCTTCTTTTATGGTAAACAGTATTACCTTGTATAGTCACCCAAAACCCAGGAATTGCCCTCGAGTTTGATACCTAACTCACCTAGGAAAGCGGCCAAAATCAGCAACAAGCGAAAGAAACGAGTCTTCTGATTATAACTGCAACTTGCCTGCCAACCTACGTCCCACAATCCAAGCATAGAGCGAAATGGTTTGACTCCAACATGAAAAATGTTCAGATCCTCGTTAACTGAATGACAGATATGATAGACTCAGTGGATACCATTTTCCAAGAAAATGGTCCCTCCACATAAACTCAAACGTTGAAGATTACTTTGTCCACAAGACTTAATTAATCCTGAAAAAGGCCGACACAGGCTTGGATTTTGTGTAGTACCAATAATCATCGTAAGTTCGAAGGATCTCCAGCGTTGCGGAACGAAAGGTGTTTTGACTCTGAAAGATTCATGTGCTCATTGAAGGAAAACGAGAATGATGTCATGAACCAAACATCACGACTGATCAATCTTCCACTTCAAAAATGTCCCAAGTATACAACCCGTGCTGGAAGACGTTCGCCTTGATCTTCGCATTCTCTCCGCTTTGGCCTGTGTAAATCGACCATCGAACTCTAAGCTAATGAATTCGATGTTAATTCTTAATAAAATAGGTGTAATAAGGATAATTGAAAAAGAATGCAATCGATACGGTGTGAGTTAAATGTCAAAACGACACCTGCTAAAACATTTGGAAGGAATTAAAACCCGCCCAGATGAGTCAATTAAGCACGACGTCCTCGATTTTGGCGCCAAAATGCACCGTTGTTTATACCGCAGAAGTAATGACAGCGTAGGATTTTTGTTTAAGGGTTTATTTGTTGAGTAATTTTTATGGCCATAGCGTGACATAGTTCTGTCCTTGAAAGGAGGTCGACGTAGTCATTTTCTTGAATTATCCTCAACTAACGTAGTTACTGACTTCGATCACTGATAGTATCGTGGTAGTATACAATACGCTCCATGATTCAGGAACTCGGAAACGAAACGCGTCCAAGGATTCGCTTGCCATCAAATATTCCAGAAACAATTCCTCTTTCCTAAAGATATCGTATACGTTTTCCGCCAGCACTAGGACTGATCTAGTATATAAATATCTTCTTTTATTAGTTAACGAATAGTTTTTTGAATTTTTCTTTAATTCCAGGAATCGAAAATTTCCCAGGAATTAGTCGGATTTTCTTCATACCCCTGACTCGTCCCCAGTCGTCTCTCTCCCTGTTTGAAATGCACTCTCTCAACCCCAGTCGTCTCTCTCTCTCGACGCAAAGCACCATGGGAAGGAAGGAAGAGGAAGAGTCGACGTCTCCTTTCTTCCTTCCTTCCCGTGGTGCCTTGAGAGAGTGCATTTCAAACAGGGAGAGAGACGACTGGGGACCCGTGGTGCTTTGCGTGGAGAGAGAGACGACTGGGGACGAGTCAGTTCATAGTGTCTGGCTCAGTTTTTACCCTTCCGTATTCTTTTCGTTTTCATTTATTTATTTATTTCACATCAAGCCCGTTTGGTAACAGACATTCAAAGTTAATATTTTTCAATCAATAAAACATATTAATGTGTCACATCGTTCTAGCTTATTACAAAATAAACTTATTGGGGACACCTATCTAAGACCCTATAAAAACTAATAAAACAATTGAAATAGTCCCCCTCACAGTTCCCTGCTGCGCCATCTAGAAAGGTAGCCGTGCTGTGTGCATTGGAGCAAGACGAACGATGAGTTTGCAATGATAGAGACCCGTTATTTTTACCAACTTGGACAATTATTTACGTCTCTATCATGTCAGGCGTACCGTTCGTCTCGCTTCAATGCAAAGGCACGGCTGCCTTTCAAGATGGCGCAGGGAACTGTGAAGGAGACTATTCAAGTGCAAACCATCAATGCCACTGCACAATGCCAAGGCAATTTCTTCAATTTTCCACGCTTTGTGGCAGTTTATTCCGAATTGAAAATAAACGTACAATTGGGCATACATTGTCTAAGTTCACTTTTAATACTTTAATAAAAAATTGATAAGAAGATACAAATCTGATGCCAATCAAGATAAAATACATGTTGTAACCCAATAGGTGTCACTTGGGGTACTTTCGCCATGCTGTAACCTACAGACTGGTGCACCCCATAGGTGTCATGTCACTTGGGGTACTTTTGCCATGCTGTAACCTACAGACTGGTGCACCTAATAATTCTAATTTGATGTTACAGTCAGAAGGTCAAGTGTAAGGCTTATATACTGAGGAAAGGCCTGTGTACTAAAGATCAGCTCAGAGCTTGTTTCCAGTTATATCATGTAATTTGAAGGTGGGCAACCCTGGTGGTAGAAATAATCCTCCTGTCCCCCACCCCCAAGGTATGGAATGAATTCAAGAGCATAGCCATTCTAATAAGGTCACATAAGGTCACTGTTTCATCGCATGAGGTAGTGCCATGCCTTCACATGCAAAGTAGTCACAAAGCACCCTAGGCATGGGTATCTTACACTGCTTCTGGGGCACCCAGAGATTATTAACGAGATATTTAGGCACGATGACTGGAGTTCAGTATGACAACAGTACCAGGAAGGAAAAACCATGTAGAGCCCTCCCTCCATATTTATTGAGGGAGCCAGTTATAAAACATCAAAACCTACAGGTATGTGAGATCAATATGGATAAAAACCCTAAAATGTTCCGTTGTCATACTTTAAGACCACTAAATTATTCTCTACCAGAATGGACTTATTAGTACCCAGCAAAGTGCAATATTTGTAGATCAAAATAGCATCAAAATAAGCTGACATATTTGTGCTTAGATGAACAAATAATTTTTATACATTATATGGCTATTGTCGATTCATTTGGGCGTCGACTAATTACAGCAGTTTTGGTTTCAGAAATTTCATAGTTGAAGACAATCATAAACAAAAGTACAAAAACCTTGAAGGTTGCTTTAAGATCAAATTATTTTCTTTTCTTTAGCTCTTCAAATCGCCGATTGAGGTCATCAAAGTCAACGTCTTCTCCTCCAGCACTGTTTTCACCCGGCACACTGTTGGTTGGTAGGCTGTTATTGGGTACTGATGGTAGGTCTGGGAATGTCGGAGCTGCAGGGGGTGCAGACGGGGCTGGGTTCGAAGGACCAACAGATTCTGAAAATGAAAGAAAAGTTCTTGTTTGCATGTATTTCCTTTTTGTTATTCTAAAACGGTTTGTAAAGGGTTGTACGGGTACATGGCTCCCCTTTGAGAAACCGTATTTAAGAACAATCTCAGCCTCAATTCACAATTTGTCATGTATGGTTTCACTGGTCAAAGTGCATTCATTTCAAGCCATTACTAATAGGTAGTTTCAAAGACTTGAGTCTGGCATTCTTGATTCAATGCTCTGTGTCTGGTCAGTGAACCCATGTATGGCAAATGGAGCGTTCAGCGTAAAGTCATTGTGCAATACAAGACGTTTGAGGACCAA
This sequence comes from Anemonia viridis, assembly GCA_900234385.1. NCBI lineage: Eukaryota > Metazoa > Cnidaria > Anthozoa > Actiniaria > Actiniidae > Anemonia > Anemonia viridis. The sequence continues at coordinate 16,431 of OCZR010070443.1, forward strand.
TAACTTACTTTTTGGATCGTTAGGGAATCCTGGATCCGTTGGATAAGGAGGAAACTGTAAAACAACGAATAAACATTATATAAGTACTACAGACATGTTGCTGAACCCTACACACTCCATGGGATCCCTGGACCCAAAATACTTTATTATACACATAATCATAAAAATGTGGTCACAGCTGAAAGCAACAAGCAAAAAACCCAAGATGACAAAGGCTAATAAGCACATCTGTGTTTTACTCCTTGTTCGTCACTTAGACATGATTGTTTTAGTAATTTTGTAATGGTAGGCTTCAACTGTTTTGATTCATCAGGTGTGAATTCTTCATGATGAATCTTCAGCTAATCAAAACTTTGTTTGTATGTGGTCTTGGCTTGTTGGTTGCTGCTTTCAGCTGCGACAACCTTTCTTGACATTTCTAATAATAGATATTTATTTACCTTTTTGTCCATTGGATAATTATGACCTGGTGGGGGTCCTTGGTCTGCTGGAGGGTATGGAGGAATACCAGCACCCTACAGTCAAACAATAATATATTAAATTACAACTTTTGATGGAGCACTATGACTCTTATTCTGTGCTGATTTGGGCCAAAAAATGTTCAAATACTTTTCTTTGTTCTTAGTTTTTTGGAATAAATATGAAATGTACAAAATGCTATGTGTTATAAAGCAGAAAGTATTGGCAGAACATGAGAGAAATTACAATACAATTTAGAGTAGGCATTTTTTTATTTTTACGATGAAATAAAAAGTGTGCACACATGCTTAATGCTCTCACAGTGTGCATTAAAACTCTAGCCAATCAGAACGTGATGCTTTACAACAGTTATTTTACATAAATAGCTCTGATTAACCGAGTGTGAGGGCCGTACCATAAGTTATGGACTGAGTTTTTTCCACTGACTTATGGCCCAAGCGCATAGCGCGAGGGCCATAAAAAGTGGAAAAAACGAGGGTCCATAACTTATGGTACGGACTGAGCAAACGAGGTTAATAAAATATTTATTATATGGCAAGGCTAACAAAGTATATAACCATAACCATATACAACCATAAGTTACGGACCGCACATTGAGCAATCATAGCGTGTGAAATTACCTTGCCATATAATAAAATTAATTATCTTAGTATAGTTATATAATTAAACTTACAGGCTGTGTTGGAGGTGGATAAGCATAACTAGGATTGCCACCAGCCATAGCAGGGACATTTGGTAGATTTTCTAAAAGATTTCCTGAAGCAGCCCCAGGAGTAAAGTTTTCAAATCCAATACCATGACCACCTCCTCCGCCACCACTTCCTCCTGGTCTTCCTCCTTTTGGATCATCTAAATCCAGCATTTCTTCAACCTGAAACACAACACAACCATGCAATTACTGGTATTAGTACTTTGAGACTTTGATGTGGTGAAGACCATTGGTATTATAGCAAAGGGTGGGCAAGGGGAAAGGGCTAGCCACTCCCCCCTTAAAGTTTGTTCTTAAAATCTTACAGTACTACCATAAATCAATAATTGCCCCCATGATTGAGGCCTTGCTATGCTACTGATGGTTTCCACATAAGTTTGACAATTTTTTGATTCTCATTCTGATGATGGTTGTTACAAAAAACCCTACACAACAGGTCACACGATTTTGTCAGCTGGTATTTGCTTTTGTCATGTGGCATTTTTAAAGCATGTATGGTGGTAACAATGGGCTCTATTCCCTTGGATCCTGTGGCTGCCCCCCTATGGTGGTTTAGAACATTTCTAACAAAGGTTCTTGCTTTCATGAAACAATCGCTGTAAGTGACATCAGCTATGATGAGAGATCAACTGATAATCTTTTAAGAACAGTTTAATGAGACATACTTACAGCCATAACTGAAGGATCTGGTTCAAAAGGGACTGAATGACTCCTTGCTATCTCTATCAAGTACCTCTCCACTAGGATCTTTGGTGGAGGTTTTGGGCTTAACTTCTGTATCAGCTATAAATTTACAAACATAAGATAAAATTACCTTAGTACTGCTCTTAAGACCAAGAGGTGCTTAAGGATATAACATTGTCTGGCTAACCCTTAAACCACAACTTTAGTCGTTGTCAAAATCTTCTTTTCTCTACAGTTTTTCGCTATGTTGTCTTGGGAGTTCCTCTTGCCCTCCATCCCTTCAGAGCCAATACTAGAACCATGTCACAGTCATTCTCGCCATCTCAGGATACGACCCACAAAGAACTGCCATTTGTTAATCATGAATACATCTCCATATTATTATTTAAAGTACTAAGCTGAATAAATCTCACTGAATGATTTCACTTTACAGTACTTACTCTCTCATTGACTGTGCTGTTGCAGTTGGTACTAGCTTCATGAGCAAATTTTTTACCATACTTGTAGCCAAGCTGCTCAGCTATCTAAATTTCATTAAAAACAAATATTTAATACCCAGGTTGTACTTGACATAATTACCTGCCTTATGAAGTTGTTTGCCCCTTACTAAACATCAAACCAAAAAATAACGAGTTTGTCATGGGCCCCCAGGGCAAGTTATTACTAGTTGAACTGTTCAGGACTGTTTTATTATCCAACACTCCAAACCACAAAGCTACAGTAAGGTTAAGGAGGGAGTCATGGTACCCTAGATACGTTCCTGATCAAAACACAAAACTATAGTTGAAAATCAGGAACTTCCAGGCAGCTTACAATTTTGAATTCCTGGACATCAGTTTGTAGTCTTGGTGCCACCCATATCAAGCTTGTGACAGCTTCGATCATTCCTTCATCACAATACCTGTTTGAGATACAGTCAAGAAATATATATATATA
>OCZR010070688.1:6106-18388 GCA_900234385.1 Anemonia viridis
ATACATTTTATGTTATGACTCTTTGATTTTAGTGCAAAATTAAAAACCATGACATCTGAAAAGACTTCCTATATAACATACTGTCATAACATTATAAAAACCAGAAGAAATCACTCTCCCATTATCCTAAAGAGAATTGCACATCAATTATTCATGAGCTAAAGCGTATAGTAAATCTGATTGATTCAAATGGATAACTCTTTGTTGTAAAATCTTTCAAGCGTACAAATTACAACGAAAAAGGTCTTTTCATGCAGCAGAAAAACTACTTCTTTCAATACTTATTTCGCATTGATTTTCACTACACAAAAATGTTCAATTTAACATAAGATTACATTTCCTTATTTAGTGTTTATAAATTTTTATGAAGTCATAAAGTTGCATGGGGTACTTATTACAATAAGGGCTATAACAGTTCTTGATAATATGATAATAACAGGATGTAATAGTAAGTAATTTGAACGAGAACACACCGGCTTGTCTTCTACAGTCATCTCTGATCATGTCTTGCTCGTTCAAGTCCAACATTCCATCCCATGTTGATAAAGCGTCTGGTTTTCCCACTACGTTAAGACAAACCTGAAAAAAACGAGAATAAACGATTTATACAATAAATAAAGAAACAAGCTTCAAAAGGATTTAATTATCTTTAAATTACCTTCCAAATATCAGCTCTGTTTTCGACAGGTATTTTTCGTCCACGGCAAAGTTCACGAAGTCGTTCTGGGTCCTTTTGTTTGGAAAGCGCTAGGATTAAGTCCGTGTGCCTATTTTCAATAAAATAGAGACCAAATATTAGCTTTATGATTCTAAATAACAACCACGGCATTAAAATATTTAAATTTGTGAGAATAAGAGGAGAAATTTTTCATTTTTTACCATCCATCGTCTTCAATACCTCCACCTTCCGCCATTTTGGATACGTCATCACCATCACATATCCCGTCATTCTTCAAATTGAAATCCTTTGTCCCGCGGGATCCCGATCATTTGCAACCCTTACAGGAACACGAAAAACTTAAAAAATCTCTTAGCTTTTTTTGAAAATTAAATAGAATTAGCTATTTTGATAGATTTGAAATGATAGAGGATTTAAAAATTATCTTATGAAATTTTATTCGTAAAGTAAAAGTGCGGTTTATTTTTTTGAAGGAGTGGGACTGATGCGAGTGTTTTGGTTAGCAACCAAGATGGCGGACGAAACGATTTGTTTTTCTGGAAGTTCAGCTGAAGAAATCGAGCAAGCAAAATTGTTTTGGGAGTCGATTTACCCTCCAGCTAAACCTAAATCTGCTTTGAATGTTAAAGGCATAGATCAGCGGCTTCATACTGCTCGGAAGCCTCAAAATGGTATGAAAATATTTGGTCTGATTATGAGAGCAACTTACAGCGATTTCAGTCTCCTTTTCGACTTGAACATCAAATTTTTCTTGTTTTTCAGAAGTGAACTATGCACACCACAGTATAGAGTATCTCAAGTCGCAAGATACAGATCCAGGTATGTCCAAGAGGGATGTTTAATTCTATCAAAAGTGGGTCAATAACAATGGCATCGTTTTTCTTGATCTGAACAGAAGTTCTCTGGTTTTTTTTTCCTTTTAGCTTTGGATCGATACAAGCAAGACGCAGAAAGACAAAGAATTATTGAAGAAGCAGAATACGCGGAAAAAATGGTTTGTTAAGTTTGTTTTTAAACTGTGTTTACCGAATACTAAATGGTAATATATTTTTACTACAGCAAGAATTCAGAAAAGAGTCGCAATATCTTAATCAAAAAAGAAAGCAAGAACGGATGAAGGTACTGTCTCATTTATTTTTGTTTCTCATTTTTCATTTTATTTCATCAAGCTTATCTTGGTTTTTTTACTTTTATTTTTATCAAAAGAAAGAAGAAATTTCAAGCAAAGTTATGCAACGTACGCATGACCAACTAATACAAATATCGTGAGTATTTCTTTTATACCTATAAAAATATACTTAGAATTTATGGCAATCAATATCATTTAATATAATGTAATGCAAGGGTCACGTGACTGTCATCCGCCATATTGGATAGCAGATTTGGATTTTTGCAAAAATTGAAAAAATTCCTGAAAAACGGATTTACACACTTACGTGTTCTGAATTTGCGCGGTTTAGAACTCTGTGCTTTTGTCGCTAGCTGGAAACCACCCTTTTAAAATATTCAGAAACTTCACTCTTTTGATCGACACGGCAACCACCGCAATCCAACATGGCGGATAACGGGCAAGTGACTCCAATGTTTTTTTTTTAATTTTGTCTGGTTTGTCCAGATAACTTAGTTGTTGCAATCTTAGAATAATGAAGTTATTGGGTATATTACATAGGGATTCAGAAGAAGAAGACGAAGACGGAAGACAAGCTATGAATGATATCGAAAGATTTGAAGCCAGACTTGTTCAACAAGAGAAGCTCAAACCAAGTTGAAGTCACAGGAGCAGCTAGCGGCTGAAATATCCAACGTTATTTTTCAATTATGTATCAAAGACAAATTGTCTGTGTTTGTAAATAGATTAATTTTTTGGTTTCAAAGTTTTATGTTTTTGTATTGTTTTTGTTTTTGTGACTGATAAAACAGAAAAAAAATGTTAAAAAATTAAAACCTTTTTTTTGTGCAAAATTTCACCACAAAATCACTTGTTATAAATATTAAAATGAAAATGAAAAAAAACCGGCAAGACATGCAGTTATAAATTATAGTGTGACCGAATCGAAACTGATATTGTTAATTATTTGAGTGAATTTTGAGGACTGTGTGTAATACACAAACGATAGATTAGTAAAATGCGGTAATTTAATATTATGCAGTACTAACTGGAGTAAGATGTATTTTGTGGAATCTTATCGCCTAAAAATGCACTAAAATGAAACCGCAAGAGAAGACATGAAAATGAGAAAACTATCAGTAGGAGTGAGCTTGATGGGGATAGAAAAGTAAATAAGACGCGGCTGGTCATTTATGACTGAGTTTGGCTCCCCCACATTTCTCCACTGAAATATCCCGCACTAAAATTTACCACTCGGCACCCCCACCCCTCACTTTTTGACTGGTCTCCTATATTTTCTAGTCTCCGCGGTGCTCTGCGGTCCGGTCGAATCAAAGACGTCGAAGATTAATTTGTTTATAATTTTCTCGGCCTAGAACTTCTCTTTTGCGTCTATCTTCGTGATTAATCTTTTCTCAATTTAGATAATGCTATTTTGGGGGGCTAATCGCGCACCACACACTACCACACATGCAGCCCTTTTAGAAAAAAACGTCGTGCATGCAACCGTCATTGCTTGAGCTGGAAACCTTACGTAAGAGATGTTTGGCATACATAACATACAATAGATAATCAATCAGCTTAATATATATATTTTTTATTTTTTTGGTTCTTTTCATTACTCCGTCACAATCCAATTTCTTTAATAATTGAATGTGTTGTTAACACTTTAAATTAAATATTGTTTTGTAAATAGTTTTCTAGCCTGTGTAAGGCTAATAGTTTTCTTGATCCCTTCATCGCAAATTTCATGCTTCATATGATTATATGAAGCTAAAAGTAAGACCAGGATTTTCTTGGGAAATTTTTCCAGTTTGATGCAACTTGCGATGGTTTTTGATAAAAAATTTTAAAAATGTCTAAAAAAAATTGCGGTGGTTTTCGTTTTCCGAGCCGAAAACATCTGCAGTTGGCATTTCATTTGATTGTCAAATAACATGCTGGCATTTTGGTAAACAAGTTTTTTTCTGATGATTAAAAGTGATAAAAGGTTCATGAAAAGTTAAGCAAAATAGTGTGTATTTTCGAGAAAGCAAAACCATCTTCAATAAATATCACTCCAGCAAAACTCGTCAACTTGTCATATTTTAAACATTCTTTTTGACATTTCTAAAAGTCCATTGGAAATAAGTTTACTGATATACGAAAGTCGAGGAAGGAGAACGGATATATAAACCCGATTGACTTCCTACATGAAACTCAAATGCAGTACGAAATAATTTAGAAGTTTGGCATTAGCAAAATATAAGCTCTTAATCAAAGCATTAAAGCAGAAAATCTTTAGTCCTAAAGCCGAGAAAAAATATGTTTTTCAATCTGATTTTGAAGTTGATTTGGTTTTCATTGGTATCAATTTAAAATTGCACAATTAAATAAAACGGCTTCCTTTCTAGGCAAATCTGTTTTCTTCGAAGCGCTGTAAATTTGCTGGCAAACCAGGAAATGGTTTTCTCTTATGAGCATCTGATCATACAAAAACCTTCTCTTTTCCCTAGCTCTTTGCAGCACTTGATAATATATAGATTTCCCCTTTATCGACCACAGATTGCTTTTTTGTATGCTTTTCGAAATTCGTAGTTCCTAATGGCATAAATAAAGGGGTTTAGGCTTGAGTTGGCGAACGCTATTGTCATGGTAACCCACCAACCACACTCAATCTTGTTTCGATTGGAACTATTACAAGTATTGGGAACTTCAAGACAAACTTGGGTGATGGCCATAATGACGTTAGGAATCCAACAAACTGCGAATATTCCAACGATGATCATGATAGTTACTGCTGCTCTCCTTTCTTTCCAAGGGTTATTCGTTATTTTGATATGAATTTGAAAAACTCGGGATTGACTTTTCATGATGACCGCTTGTCGATCTGCTTCTTTATAAATGCGCCAATAAAAATACACGATGATAACGAAAGGGATTATGAACATTACAACGCTGAAAATCAAACGTAGTTCATCTCGCTGCCTCGAAAGCTTGAAGTCAATGAGGTTTATACTTGAGAGTACAAGAGAAATCAGCCAAATAAGTATAACACCAGCGATAGCTTTCTGTTTTGTCATAATTGTTCGGTATCGTAGTGGAAAACTGACCGCAACAAATCGGTCAAAACTCACCACGCTCAAATTGAATGTAGAGGCGGTAAAACTCTGGGTTAGCATGAAGTCAAACAGCCTTGAGTAAAACCAATGAAGCTTTGAAAATGTGCCTGCTATACTGATAGGCATGGCTATCATCCCTATAATTAAGTCTGCCACGGATAACGACGAGATCAGAAGGTTCGTTGGAGTGTGAAGTGTTTTGCTCTTGATCATGGCCAGTAGAACCAATCCATTGCCGCTGATGGTGAGTATTGCAATGAAGATACAAATCGTAGCTGTTACCTTTTGGACGCTTCGAACCATGGTAAAATAACTTGTGTTGTTAATACTGCAATTCATTGAGCTCTGTCGACAAGAGCAGTTGGAGGGCAGTGCATCAGTAGAGACGGGATAAATGAACATCATAGTTGATACATGAGCCCTGTCGTTCCAGGTTATATAGTCGGAAACTTTAAATACTCAAGCTGTTGATGACTTCCTTGCACACCGGTGGGCAAATTCTGAAATACCCCACCGTGCCAGTGAAGCGGATGAGCAAGTTCTATTCTCAACTAAAGCTCATTAGAACGTGCTAGCAGCCAAGGCCCAACACTACTGACCATGTGATCACTTGCAAATCTTTATCCTTGAAAAGCACTAACTTCAGCTTTTACTATTAATGGCATTTGAAACTTTTGTCTAAAAGCTTTTCCTGCTCATTTTTGATTATATAGAGCATGGATTGTGTTTGCAATTTATTGAGTTCAGAACTTTTTAACTAAACAGATTGATAAATAGGAAAGATTCGATATATCCTGCATGGATTGGGTGAAATAAAATTCAGTAACCAATCTATATATCGTCAGTTATTGTTTGGGCTGTGTGGCAGTCGGGCTAGGAATATACCGGAACCGGGCGGTGATGAGAATCTCAGGTGAATCTATTTGTTTATAGCTAGTTGTAAATCAGATCTTAAATTCAGAGCACCTGCCGATTCGTCATCATCGAAGATATAGCTGATCAACTGTTACCAAGGTAAACCAAATGACAGTCAAACCAATATAGTAAGCATCCTCGTTACCAGGCCCTTCGACAGAAAAATATTTTTCGTCGAAGGGAAACAAGGACGTAGTGTCGTGAACATTTCTATTATTAGAAGTTAATTAATATATACTTTTCTAAAATATTTATTTGGGAACGACAAGCCATACATATCAACATGACATATATTATTCAAGGCCGGCATCATACTGATTTCGCGGTGAGGAGTTGGAAGATGCTGATCCACTGCCAGTCATATCGGCGTTCCCTTATCACCTAGAGTTTCATAGAGGAGGCTCAAAACTTTTAGTACATTGTATTGATTTTTTATACCAATATTTCGAAAGAACTAGGTGAAGGTTTTGTTGCTCTGTTGCATCTACTCCTGCTGCATAACAAGCCCGAAATGCACTATGGGTAAGGTGAATTCAATCAGCAAAATGACACAATTAATTCTGTGCTCACTTTTCAAGTATTAATACAATACATTTCAATCATTACGTTTATATTTCATGGTAAGCGAAATGCAACATGTCCTGTAACATACATTGTAACAAAACAGACGGTAGTTCCTTCCTGAACTAAAGCCCGCTCTTAATTGTTTTCAGTGTATTTTAGGCAAATGTTTCCATTGAAATTATGCTGAATCAGTACAAGTAGCAATTTGCCAATCATTGAGACAAAGATCACCCAAGTCAGGAGCCTATTACCAGTAATGGGCTCATGCCAACCAAGGCCCTGGCCAAAGCCTATATTGCAGAGCAATTGCGCCTGAATTGGCCTTTCTAGCCTCGTTTTCATGTGGTTTTATTTTCATTTTCTAAAATTTTAAGAATATTCATAACTCCTTAATGTGAATACTTAAATACTGCATAGCTATTATACTTAAGCTTATTGGTACATTTTCGTTCATGAGATGATATGATTTTCTAGTATATGCAAATTAGATGACGGCCATCTTGAACGAGCCTGTACCACAGGTACCCCACACGTCACCAAACGTATTCAACATTTTTCGCGCGGTTTTTTACGCACTGAACTTCAACCTAAAAAAATGTCTCAGAAAAAGAAAACAGAGAAGCCTCCAAGCCAAGATAAGAGTCAATGGGTTTTGATAGCTTCTGGTTAGTAAGAATAAGACAAAATGGTGTTGATTTGGTTTGGGTTTTTATTGAGTTGAAGCACAACATGTCGTCGAGCTGAATGACATGCTTTACTTCACATGGACATATTTTCGCCTGAAAATAATTGTTTAATTGATTTTTCAAACGCTGTTTGTTTAAATATTAGTTGACTTACCATTGTATTAGTGTACTAGAATGTTTCTTTGCTTGGGGAGCCGTGTTTTTGGGGTGTAATTCTCCGTGTTTCTTGACGTTCCTGTGTTCAGCTTACGAAACAATTTTACATCAACAGAGACGGCTTTGAATGGTAGTTCGGACAGTAATAACGATGAGCCAAGGTTTGTGAAGCTATTACACCCGAGAACAGGTAAAATATCGTACTAAAACAACTGGAAATAAAATATTTTTTCAGAAGATGTGAACTGCAACAAATGTTACAGTGGGGGAGGGGAGGGTGGTGACATTGGCTGACCATGGGGGAGGGGTACGAAAAATGAGCTCTTGGCATATAAGAAAAAATATATATTTTGGGATTTTCTTTTTTCGCAGAGAAAGGATGTATGTTCTTACTGTCAAGAAATAATAATAGTGTGTATGAAATCATGAAGTTTGCCGAGGAACCCAGGTCCTGGTTCATTGAGGATTCCGTCCAAAAGGGTACTTACCTATACCATATATTTATATTGTATTTGCCATTTATACCAACATTAAGTAGAAAATGTATTAAGGTTTTGCTTGTATTTGAAATAACATATGTCATTGTACATCACCCATAAAAAACATTTCTACATGTAACTGAAACAACAACCGCGTCACAATCCAAAATTTTAGTAACAACCCATGAATCTTGTCTCATGATGCCAAAATTTCAGAAGCTGTGTTACAAGACTTTTAGGGTATTAATTTCTAAAGGCCAATTAATACGGTAGAACTTTTGCCTACAACTGTTGCATGCAATCTGCTTATGCCATCCTTACAACACGGCTACCACTGTTGTATGCGATTGTTGTAGGGTTTTAACACATGTTTTAAAATCCTACAACTGTCATAGTAGGCTGCGTTGCATGAGGAATTTTCTTTAAGATGAAAATTTCGCATACAACGCAGGCTACTGTCATAGCCGACTTACAGTATTGATTAACATTGTTTTCAGATGGCAGTCTTCTTGTTACTACTCCAATTGATCCACTATTTCTGTGTATTCCCTATCTATGCAGGAACATAACAAAGGTAATGTCAGAATTTATATAAAAAATTTTATCCTCTTAAAGTAAAAATCGGGTATTTGGAACTTCAATATGAAACCCTTAATGTTCCTTGATAATTTGGGTAAACTTAGGAAAGGCATGAATACTTCTTGCAAAGTGCGCATGCATGATGCATGCAAAGTATGTCTTTTACTTTCAAGAGAATGTAGGGTGGTGTAGTGGTAGTGTACTCACCTCTCACCTCTGTTGTCTTGGGGTTTGATTCCTGATTCCTTGCCATCACATGTGAGTAGAGTATGTTAGGTTTCTACCTTGATTCAGGGGGCTGCATTCATAAATCTTAAAAAACTTAACTCCAATGACAGTTGAGAGTCTTATCAGATATTTTAAAGAGTATTTTATTATTAAATCTATTTATAGTTCAGGACAGTAGATCAAATTCTCATGGATGACGACTACCCTGCCGTCAGTAACTTATCAATGTGTGTATCTTCTGACGACCTCAGTAAAGTATGTGACTGCAAAGGTGATGATGACCTTCAGGCCTACAGGCTGAATGACGATAAACTGATAGCTTGGCTTAAAACAAAGGTAACATTGAAAGCAATAAAATAATGTCATGCAAGGGGTAAAGGCCTATTTACACGGCACGATTTCGCCGCACACGACTTGACATATACGGCGAAATCAGCTCAAAATCGTGTCGTGTAAATGGTCCTACGACAGACGTACGCGGATTCAAGACTTGTCGTAGCATTTTAAACTATGGCTTAAATCCCACGACATGCCATGTACGACAAGTTGTGCGCAGCAAGTTGTGCTGTGTAAATCGGCCTTTACAGTCCAACCTCTCCACCTTAAAATTTAAAGTTTGATGCTCCTGAATTTGAATCTTTGTTATATTAGTGATTGACATGCTCATTTTTCATTCAGGTGGAGTGCGTAGCAGACAAACTAGAGTCTTCTAAAATCAATGTGAGCAAAGGTTCCCAAAGTGCTACGTTTGTACGCAGCAAACTACAATCAAATCTTACTAGAGGTAGGGTTGTCCAAACAGCTCACTTGTGTCTTTCATTCATGCATTTTTTCATTTTTGCATTTCTTTTTTTCAGATGATTATTTCAGATATTCCTTTGGTATTGTATGCCATTATCTTGACTCTTCTTGGGCTGACAAACTGGAAGCTGCATTAAAGTAAGCAGAAACAATATACTGAAACTTTTAGTTTTCTTATAGAGACATTATGTATCGTAAAGTGTTTCTACAAGCAATTTTTTTCTCAGAAAACATTCCGAGCTCCTGGCAGGATTTGAACCCATGACCTTTGGGTTCCTGGCTGATGCTCTAACTAAAGCCACTGAGCTACAGTGAAAGAGCTTAAATTTTGTGCAATTCCCATTTTTTAAGAATATTTTTAAAGTTTATGTTTGTTCATTTTAAAACAGTTTACCAGAGGAAAAAACAGTTTTATCATCACCAGAAGAACCACCTAGCAAAGTAAGGAATATTTACACCCTAGATCCCTAAGTAAAGAAGAACTAAGGCCTGTTTCATATGTCGAACTTTTCATGAACCGAACGCATTACAAACAATGGATAATTAGGCGGTATTCTTTGATGTCATTAGGTTCGGCTCATGAAAAGTTCGACGTTTGAAACGGGCCTTATAATAATAAGTTGTAATAAGTTGCAATTATAATTGATGTGATATTAACACTTTTATTGTGTTACAGAGGACCAAGTTTGATAATGATGCAGGGACTGTCATTGAGGATTATTCCAAAGAGTATGAAAAAATCAAAAAAAATATTTCAAAGGTATGAAAAATTTATTAGAATTTGGTAGAATTATTTCCCTTTTTTCCATTAATTTTCATCCTTTTATTCTATCCCATCTGATCTTATCCCATCCCATCATATCCCTTTCCAGTCCATCCCATCCTGTCTAATCCAATTCCAATCCATCCTATTACATCCCAACCCATTCCCACTAATTTACTTCCATTTTATTTCATCCTATTTCCAAAACTCTGATCATTTTTCCAGACACCAGGGAAAATGACAGCTGCCCAGAAAAGTTTATCTAAAGTCAACAAGAATGGAATGAAGTCAATGACGTCTTTCTTTACTAAAAAATGAAGTGAAATACTGGTTCTATACTGTCGCAGACTTCTGCATGTAAATATTGTAAAAATGCCAAGGCCACACACAAGATTCTTGCATATTGTGATGTTAAACTGTCACTCATTTCACTCCATCTTTGATACCAAGCAACACTCTCTGGTTGATGGCACATGACAGGCAGTGTTTGCCTGTCATTCTAGGCTGGTAATGAGTGATACTACCGGTAATCAATCCCCTCTTTCCCTGGTTTAACATTCTTCCAATTCAACTTTGGGAAATAGATTCTTTGCTTGAGTTACTTCTATATTAATTAACTAATCTTCTCAACTTTCACCGATAAAAATAATACTCAAGGTAATGAAGGACTTATGGATGATATAGAATAGGCATATTAACAAAGATAAAGCTATATTTGAAGCACCACTGTTTCATGTTAAAAAACTTTATTTTTCTTTTATAAAAAATGAATGAATGTATTTATTATCTTTTCTATGTTCTAAATTTCACATATCATGTTCATTAGTGAATTACGTCTTTCTAGCTATGAATATCATATATAGATTCCTATGTGATATACAGTTGTGATTTATTCTAATGTATGTATGGAATACAGTCCCATTATCTCAAACCCTGTTTATGTACATATACCCATTGCAGCACGTCAGAATCAAGCTCAATTTGGAGGACAAACAATAGGTTCCCGTTCACAGGAGATTGAAATTCTTTCGTTTTGTCCTCAAAATTGAGTTGCTTTGATGTCATGTAAAAGGGGTCTATCTGGAACGTCCTGTTATTTTGAACATGATGCAATGTTCCATGGAGTTGTGTCATCACATGTTTACCCTAGACATCTCAGAATCCTGCCATTTTGATTCTTTTTACAGAAGGTTTGAGATAATGGGACTCAACTCTATTCCTGGAAGGAACTGTGATTGTGAAAGGGCAATGCTTGTGTTTGTATTGATAACAGATACAAGGGCTTACTGTAATTTCTCTTGTGACATTACAAAAAGCTAGATCGTACCATGTGACCACACATGTGATGTTCCTCGTGCATGATGAGATTGATCACTAACCAAACCCTAACCAAAAGTAATAAAGAGCTTGCTTCTACTTCTTGTAACATCACATGGGTGATTCACACCATGCAAGCTTTAATTTTTTACGTCACATGAAAAATCTCTATAATATATTGAGAATTAACCTGATGTGTATTCCATTCTGAAGATGAATGATGTCTTAGTAAAATATAAAATGATTACTAGTATATTAGTAGAATACATCCGTGTCTACAAATCATAAACTAACTCTTAACTGGGAAGGGTTTTTTTTTGATTTTAGAAATTTTTCTTATTAAAAAATAGTAAGGCACCAAATGGTCCTTCAGGGAACATTCTTAAGAAAAATGCCTGACACCCTTTAGTAGAATGGACCTTCAGTAACCCAGTACACAATGTCCCATGTTTTTTGACTCGGCACTATCCAGATGAGGAAGTACTTAAAAATTCCAGAGGGAAATATAAAAAAATGTTGCAGATGGTGTTGCAACAATTTCCTCAGTTGAAGGGACTTGGCCAGGATTGTTCCCTATGATGAAAAACCAATGTCACAAAAGAGAGTTGAAGAACTTTTTAAAACAACTATTGAAAATAATTATTGACCACTTTCTATACAACAATCCATGGGTCAAACAGCATCAAATCTGACTTCAAGGTACAAATTTGAATAATTCTCTGACAACCTAGCAGCCATGATTGGATGCTTTGAATATGACCAGTGAACCACTATGAAGAGTGGGGAATTCAACTCGGGTATGAACGTTTTTAACGTCATCTATGGTCAATAGTCGCATCACGAATTCCATATAACTGCTCCATGCGCATGCTCAAGGAATAAAAAAGTGGGCACACAAGTTTCAAA
>OCZR010070702.1:5029-23335 GCA_900234385.1 Anemonia viridis
TGCCTTTGGTACGACCCTGAAACATCTTATACTTAGTGACCCTATGAGCAAGTTAGTTTTTACTGGGTTGCCTGGGGTGAAACATCAAATCTACACAATCTTAATGGTGATGCTGTTGTGTATATTTAGTAAAAACTTGCAATGAAATTACGATCATTAACGCATTGGAAATATAAACCTTCATGACTTTCAAGTTCTTAAAAATAACACATATTGAGCATAAAAACTGTCCACTGAAACTTTATATTCCATTTGAAAACCCTACTGACCGGAAGCCAGAGTCTTGCGACCAGGTCGTCAGAGCGCATGCTCTATCTTAGGATCGCTGATGCTGGCTCAACCTTTCTAACGGCTTGCTTATGAAGGATGGGTGGATGGGATGTAAGGACGCATGGATAGATGGGATACATCGATCGATCGATAGATATATTGTTATTTTATCAGTTTCTGTTTTATCAACAATGAGCAACACCCAACTATGAAGTTGTCAGTATATTGAAAATCCCAGTAAAAAGTACCTCTAGTTTTCCTGTTTGTGATAAGTTAACATCCAGTGTTCCTGATAATATAGCGTACCAGTGGGTCCCAATATCCCCTTGACGAAATACTAGAGAAAAGAGAATCCAGTTAGTCAACCAAACAAACAAAAAGATATAAATATATAAATATATAAAGGATAGTGACAAAATATTTAGAGAAAAGGATTTTGAGTTGGAACGAGTTGGATCGAGCGTTTTTCTTAAGTTGCAAAATGGTGCTGTCTTTCGGTTCCACCGGAAGTCCATCCGGAATGAATGACTTCCGGTTATCTACCATCAAGCCTGACTGGATCAGATTCAAAGATTTACTGACAACGCATTTGGAGACATTAAAAAAAATTAAAATGCTTTTTTGACATGTGCGGGAACACTTTCAAATTTTTAAAGCATACTTTGTTAAGTTTAAAAAAATTGAAGGCCCCGACGGGATTCGAACCCGTGATCTTTGGTTTACGAGACCAACGCCTTACCACTTGGCCACAAGGCCTACTACTGATTAATAACATTATAGGGTAAATGTCTTTAGATGTCTTTTGATGTTGCACAGCTCAGACGTCCAACGTTTGCCACGTCGAATCAAATTGCCTTCGTGGTAGTGTGCTAGGCTATTTTCTCTACTCAAGTAGATATGCCTCTACAGACGAACAACACATATCGTCTCCTGACGCTAAGGAAAAGAACCGATGTCTTATATGGTAGTGCTCGGGCTTTTCTTAGCCTCTTGCCTCCTCTGGCCTCAAAGAAAGTCATTAGAATCGACGCGGCAAAAGTTCGAAGTCTGAACTGGGCTTTATGTATTATCTACACAAGTTCTTGAAAAGGGTCTGGATCCATTTGATAGGAATGCTGTTTATATTTATTGCTTTTGAGGTTTCGAGGGTAGGATACAAAATAAACAAAGTAAACAAAATAACAAAAAACAAAAAAAAAATAAAACAAACAAACATGAAACCGAACACGAGAAATATAAAAATATAACAGCGATGATATGATCTTGTCAAAAACGCGGGAAAAATAATATTTCCCTCGTTCTCCCCCCTCAGTCTTTTATGCTCATTCTTGCGTTTCATTCAGTTTTCTAATTTCCTAATTACCTTTTTTCGGTCTTAAAAAAGAAAATTAAAAAAAGAGGTGAGAGTTGCCAACCGCTATAGTACTTACAGACAATGCCCTCCTCAAGGTCTTGGTAGTAACCATAGTAACATATCTGCTGCAATACTGTAGGGTGTAGTCTCTCAAATACTTTCATGTCCTATTTCATACAATGGTAAACCATTTAGTTACAAAAAGTTCCCGATGATTACTCCCATCACTGACTTAACTTGTTCGTGCCTATATCTCACAATTTGATAGGGTTACTAGAGCCAGTAAGGAGTAATTCTAGATAGAATTAGAATTTAGAAACGTTGATTTTAGTGGAAGGAGGAAACAGGAACCGCATGTTCTGTCTAAGTTACCGGATCAGTCAACTATTTCAATCCTGAATCTCAAAGCAAACATTCCCTGAACGTTTTAGCTTTATACACCTATTTCAAAAAACGTTGTCGTAAACAAAAGCCTCAAGCAACAAGCCAAGACCTCAAAGACAAACGGGAAAGCATTATGACGACCTCTGTTTGTGAGGTTTGTGACCCGTAAACAAACACTTAAGGTGAAGCAGCCATGCTTTGAGCCATTTCAAGCAATGAAAAATTCTTCGTGGATAAGATGTGATTAAAAGTACCGACGTTCTCTGCGGTCTTGGCTTGTGGCTTGAGGCTTTTTGTTGCGACAACGATTTTTGAAATAGGTGTATATTAGAAACTGAAGCTACATAAATTTCTCGAAATCATCAAAATCACGGCAAGAGAGTTTATACGTTTTTTTAAGGACTAATAAAGAATATAGGCTTAAAACTTTCATGGAATGCTAGTATAGTTTTGACATGCTACTTTCAATTTTTTAATTGACATGGTCATGTGATCAGGTCGTGCAAAGCGCCTTGATGCATGCCATTTTATGTTGGTAGTTTTACTAATTGAGGTTTTTCGTGTGATGTCACACTTCAGAAAAATTTGTTTCTGGTTTCATCTTAAGGGTAAGTTCATTTTTAAAATTGTCATGCAGATCAGTTAGTAAAAAGTTCCGTGAAGATTGCATGAAACGATAAAAATTGAAGATATAATCACAGGGAGCCAAATCTAGATAAAAGTACAAGGTGAAAATATAATCGGGAAAAAATCGACTTTTATTAATTTTTTTTAATTGGAGGTCAAGATAATGCCCGGAAATTATATAGAAAACAAAGGCGCGCGCGAAAAAAAATGTTCTAGTGCATTTTTTTACAGATCTTTTTGCTCATCTGTATTATGGAGGACACTATCTTGACCTCCCATTAAAAATATTAATAAAAGTCGATTTTTTTCCGATTTTATTTTTACCTTGTACTTTTATCTAAATTGGGCTCCCTGTGGTACGGACATTATTTGCACTGAAAATGCGCGCGAAAGTCGCGAAAGTTTCAAACGCGTCTGCCCATTCAGCGCGGGAAACTTCCGATATTTCAGCTAAAAGACAAAATTTCGAAACGCAAACATAGAGAATCTGTCCACAAAATGTATTGAAATCGTTTTAATCTGACTTTAAATTAATTTAGAAAATGATTTTTTGCTTCACCTGAATGATAGAATTAGTGCAAGTTGTCTTCGAAAATATTTTTTAATGACAACGTTTTGAAGACAATATTTTGGCGATGGGCAGAAAATCTGTTGAGCTAAGCGACGAGAAGAAAAACTTGGTTGTTGAACTATCGAAATCCGTGAAAAACAAGTCAGAGTTGTCAAGACTGTTTGGAATCCCTAGAACGACTATCACAAGTATTCTAAAGAAAGTCCAAATAACTGGATACGACAAGAAATATTCCTCGGAAATGTACACCAAAATTATTTACCGAACGAGATAAAAACGCTGCATTGCGACTAGCTGAGGCAGATAAGTTCAACGAAGGAAAACAACACCAGTTCAGCGAA
The DNA here is from genome assembly GCA_900234385.1 of Anemonia viridis. Classification (NCBI taxonomy): domain Eukaryota; kingdom Metazoa; phylum Cnidaria; class Anthozoa; order Actiniaria; family Actiniidae; genus Anemonia; species Anemonia viridis. Next base: position 8,577 of record OCZR010070702.1, read on the forward strand.
AAAAGTTTTTTTAACTGTCCAGCGAACTTTACGGTCGAAGGATATCGAAGAATTTAAATGAAGAATAGCAAAGAAGAAGCGGGTTGTTGTTAGAGAAGTGAATCGAAAAAAGCGAGTAAAGTGGTGCAAGGACAAACAATTGACGGTAAACAACTGCTGGAAGAAGGTAAGCTTAAATTTAGTGATGAAAGTCAATTGAAATTGGCATTGGTCAAAATAACCGTGGTTACATTTGGCGGAAAGACGAGGAGAAGTACAGGTCCCATCTCATATGCCCAAAGCCAGCATATAAGCTAAGTTTCATGATCTGGGGATGCATTTGCTATCAAGGAATCGGTACTCTAGCAGTTGTTTAGGGGAATAGAAACTCTGTCAATTATATTGATATACTGCATGGAAATTGAAATAATCTCTGCCCTGAAATAATTTGGTATTTTAACCATGATGATGATATATTCCGGCATGGAAGACAATGCCACTGTTCATCGACATTACGAAAGTGACGAATACTTATGTCCGCTGACTATTTTACTCAGTAATATCTGCATGATAATTTCGAACATGAACTCCATTTCCAGATAAAACGAAAAGATAAAATTTTAAGATTTTGTGACGTCACACTGAAAAACCTCAATAGCTAGGTAGGAGTGGAGAGTGGAGGAATAACTGCATTCTAAGACTATCTTATTGACCTTAAGTCTGGCGTACACGATGTCGATGTCTTCACCTGTTCTATCTGCGGGTCTAAAAATAAGGGACCGGTCATTATTTAAGTTGTAGAGGGATTGAAGGAGGAGAAATTGTTAGTGACGCAAAAACAAATTTAGTACCCCCGATGGATTGTACTAAAAAAAAATCTCCCTAAAAATCATTTTTACATTTCAAGACCCCCAATTTTTCACTAGCAAAAATTTTAGGGCCCCCCAATTTCTCCTCCACCCCCTCCCCTCTCCCCTCCAACTTAAACTGAATGGTCGGTCCCTAAATGAGTGAAACAGTACAGTTGGTCAGTACGATCGATATGATCAATAGAGACAATAACCAAAACAACCTGGAAACAAAGAGAGTAAGAAAGAGAGAGAGAACTAGAAAGAAATGAAAGAAGGAAGGAAGGAAGAATTCCAAAGAAGGAAAAAAATTTCTATCAATTTTCCGAGTAAATTTTATCATATTGCGTTAAAAAATTCATTTGTCGTCAAATTACACAAATTCAATAGTTTGAGTGCGTTCGCTAGATCGAGGTCGAACAGGAAAACCATGGCTTATCTTTTCAGGAACAAGCCTTCTGTTAAGGGACTGGTCATAAAGTATAGGGAGGCGGCGGCAAAATCAGGGGGTGGGCGACGTATTTTTGAGCTCCTAAAAGCGGTGGGCCATCAAAGAAATGAGACAACCTTGGAGGGGTATTTTTCATTTTTGCCCTTGAAAATGGGGGTGGGTCATGTATTTTTTCAGCAACCATATGAGGGTGGGTGAGTGCAGGGTCACACAAAAATAGTCTTCCAGTTTTCTGATTTTGCCGACCCACCCTCCCCTATACTTTATGACCAGTCCCTTGGTTACTGTTGCTATGTCCCACAAACTCAACAAATTAGCTAAAATATCTCAGAATTTAAAACTCTGATCTGTAGTACTATTTATAAACATATATTGTGATTTGTTTGTGGGACAAGATTTACTGGGAAAACTACTGTAATGGTAATTGGTTTGCCATTGTCTGAGTCAGAACCATGAACGAATTGTTTTAGAAATCACTTAGTCATTTGTAGCAACTCACTGTCTACGCCATCTAAGGGGTAACAAAGTCAATACATGTTAAATTTTTGTGTAAATAACAAAAGGTTAGGTAGGCTTTAGTTAAAAACTTTGCGTGTATTTAAATAGCCAACTTGAGGAGTCGGGAAAATTAACTTTCCCTCGGACAGTAAACAAACCCTTCGCTAGCTCACTTGGTTCGTTTAGCGTCGGCCTTGGGCTATTACTAGCCAATAAATCTCATAGAGTTTAGCTTTAATCCTCTTTTATCAAATTGTTTAATCGAATTATTCACCACAATTATTCGACAAGCATATATTTTACTTTTGTTTTGCCCTCGGCAAAAACTTGTGTGCGAGTTTTTTATTTGTCGGTAAACTCAAATCGAACGCAATATGACGGACCTCCATACTTGAATTGTGTGTCGCTTTAATGTCTTCCCCTGGTCCTTTGAACACAAGCTGACTAGCTTGAAAAGACTAGAATATATTAATCTCGTCTAAATGAAGGAATTTATAACGTGAATATAAAGGAATGTGAATTGGTACCTTTGCTCTAGACAAGCTATCCAGTCAGCCACCATCTTGCTTTTTTGTACGTTGTTCAACTTGAGCAGTTTAGATACTAAACTCTACTGAGTTCTAAGACTAAAGATTACGCCGAAGCATTCATCGTATCCACTAACGGTATTTTAATGCTTTCTCTAGTAAGTGTTTAAAGGCTGACTGAAAAATTATTTTGAGCAAACAAAGTTGACAACAAGAACAATAGGGCATTCATCACGGAGTTAATTGATTTTGAACCAATCAGAGTAATTTGAATGGAAGACTTGCTGTCAATCAGGGAAGGAAAGCTCATTGTCGAGAACCACTTTTTATATCGAAGAATAAAAAAGGTAGCCTCCGACTGCCTGTGGCTCAGTACTGGTATTATGGAAGAGTAATGGGAATTATAGTGTTGATGAAGGCAAAATAAAGTGTCTATTACGTACCACTACCGCTACACTAGAGCGAATTTCGTATGAGTGGGATACTGACCGTACCGTACCGTAACAGTACCGTGACAGTAATCAAATTTTGATTTTTGATTGGTTCTTTGAATTGTTGGTCTTTCCTGATTGGCCCAAATTTTCTTTACATAGATCTCTGATTGGGCAATTTTCAGTTACTGACCGTAACTTACTGACAGTAACTCTCATGCTAACAAACCTCAAATAAAATTGCTTTTTCTTCATGTCTGTGCCGTAACAGTAACGGTGCAGTAAGTATTACGGACAGTTTCCCACTCATACGAAATCCGCTCCATTTCACATCAGTACCACTACCAATGTAATTCAGTAAGAGCTGCAATGTTGGTTATTAATAAACTATTATTATTATTTAATAAAATTGATTTTGATCAGTTCTCCGTGAAAAAAGAAAGACTGTTTGTGTACTACATGGTGACTTGAACGAAAACGAGGCATTCAGGGCCAAAATTACAAAATTAGTGTTTTCTTATGATTTGATGGTGTAAAATTGTCGTCATCCTACTTGTGACAAGGAAAGACAGAACAGGTTTATACTTGGCATAGACGACAGGAAAGAAAAACCATTTTTGTCACGCATTTTAACGACAGCTTTTCGTATACAAACTCAATATTTCGCAAATATGGTCTTTTGGGGCTTATTTTGAGAAACAGACCCCTGTACTTTGGGACAGTTAGTATTTTGATCAACAAAAAATATAACATTTTTATGAATATCTCCGAGTTTTCTGACTCTTAGGGATAGTGCAATAATTATCAGGAGGGGGGGCCGAAAAGCTAGAGGGTTGGGCATTGCATAAAATTATTGCCAAGATAGGGGGGCTCAAAGTAAAGTCACTTAAGCATGACAATAAAAAAGGTATTTTTTAAAAGGTATTTACTTAAAGAAGAGGTAGGGGGATGTTATTTTCAGCATAACAGAGGGGGGTTGAACAATATTTTTTGGTATTGGAGTCGGGCCCTGTCTAAGTTTTTGCTAGATTACTCCTATTTTTCCTATATCAAAATGACAAAGTTGTGGTTATTTCACGTTTATTGAAATTACCAAGAAAATTGACAAGCATATTAAGCAATGACAAATTGATCTCGAGAGTACATTACTATTGACAATCTGTCGGTTTATTATCGAACTAACGGAATTAGATCGGGATCCTTTAATCCGTATACTACCATACTTGAGTTATATTCCTACATTTATAAACTCACAGGTGATGATGGTAAGTAATATTCCAAAATTAAGCATTGATTCCGTATCCTAAAACGAAATATAATAGTGCTGACTGAGCTGGACCAAACTATTTTACGAGTTCACAATACTGATAGCGTTTATAGGATTCTTTGAAACAATTGAGTAACATTGATCTGTTGTCGGCAAAACTATCAAGAAACATCTAAATTACCTACAAATAATCAAGAGAAATCGCATTTTTTCGACTGTGGATTTAGAAAAGCTTGTTTTCCTTCCTCAAGTTCTCTCTCTTCCATTTGGGGAGTTTCATGTAATCCTCTTTGCACATCTTGAAGACCTCCTGGAACTCATCGTCTTTCAAGTACATCTGGAGATCGAAAAACAAACGTCATTAGCACTCGATCTACTATACATACCATCATTAAAACAATGGCTATGAAGTCTGCTTATGATCATTCCTTCATTTTCCGCCGAATTGATGCAAAACTTGACGTATTACTGCGCGTTCACTCGGGCTTTCTGTGATATAATTTCTCTACACTCTTGAGAAAAGATACTCCCACCATAGTCTATTTCGCATTGCTTGGAGATTACACATGATGTGAGCTTTAAAATCAGTGACACAGTGCATGCGTCAATGCAAAACAAACAATTGTAACATTAGGTATCGACAGGAAACCCGAGTAACAACTAAATTAAACAGGATGTTTTAACGGATGGTGAAACTTTTGCAACAGCACGCGACCGCGGCGAATTATGAGAACAAAGTTAAGGGATTTTATTGTTCTGCATGCCATCTAACACGTTTAAATTCACTGCTTACTTATCGTGGCACAAAACATCTTTCAATTAATATTTCAAACACGCGAGAGAGTTCTTCCTCCGATTTCCAAACACCGAATAAAAAGTTGATAAAACGTGGCGTAGCCGATTTTTTTTAACTGACTTTGAGGTGTTTGGAAATTGGAGAAAGAAATAGTGATTTGCTTTGTTTTGTCTTCATAAAATATTTATGCGTTTGAGAAATGAAGATAACAATAATTATAATAAAGATAATAAAAAATTATAATTATAATATTAATATGAAAATAAGTGTATGATAAAAATTGCATAATATTGATTCAATAACAACAATTAAATAACAATCAAATAATATAGAATTAAATAATAATTGAATAATAATAACAATATTAATAATAATAACTACAAATGTTTCGTACTTCTCTTTTTTCAACATTCAGTCCATATGGCAGTTCATCTGCCGATACTTGAAGCTCAGCCAAGGTATAAATACCTTCTGGTACTTCTTCTTCGCGTTGCTTTAAAGAAAAATTACATTTTATTACACAGTTCTATCAAAGTCCTATCGAAATTCATTTAACGTGACGAAGTTGAGGATCAACGCCGCTTTTACAGCTTGCAGGGTTCGCGCTACATTTTCATTCCGAAATTGAAGCACTTTTCAAGCACAAAAAAAAATATGCCCTTTCTAAAAACGCTTTGTCGATTACAGGGCTTTTCAAAGTTTTCAAGGAGTAGCGAGAACCCTGAGCTTGCAAACTGAAAGATTTCGATGTGTAATGATCGTTGGTAGTAATATTGCAGGCAGGCTTTGGATGCACAAGATCGTGGCAGTTTTGAGCAAAAGTTTTCGTCTTTAATTCTATCTTCAAACACAAGTCAATGATTCACTTACCAATGAAACTTCGTCCCGATCCATGGCAAGCCGATTAAACTCTTCAGCAGTCATGGTTTCCGTACGATCGTCCTCCCAGACACCAAAGTACTTTTTGAAACATCGAGGTTCTGCTCCTTGAGCGAGGATACTAATATTCGTTTCCATATCAGTTCGTGGAGAAGGGTCTTCCTCGATGAATTGCTGATGAATGGAAAATATATTTTTTTTATACAAACTGAACCTATACTTATGTTTATACAATTATCATTTCCCTGTACGTCCAGACCGCTTTCATGAACCGCTCAGCAGGCAAGACCACAAATTTCATTCACTAACTCACATGGACGTTTATATTTATACAGTATTGGAAAAGAAAGAATTTCCAGGAAAACTCCCTCGTGGAGTAAGTCGGGCGTAAAACAAGGCGAACGCGAAACTGGGGTATTCTGATTGGCTATATACTAACACTTTTCAAATCAGCTTTAAGACTCCTGGCACTGAATCCCAGTCTTGATTAAAAAATCGGTGAAACGCGTATCCGAGCATGTTAATCGGAAAAATACAAAAACATGGAATGGAATGGAAAAGTATAGTAATTACCCGGACAAATTTAATAGTGTCTTCCCTCTCATCTCGTCTAGCGCCCTTTCCGACCCAAATGTACAAACGATAGTACGTATCCAAGAAGAACACATCGTCTGGGATCAAATCATCCTGATCAAAGTCATACACCTCTTCGACTTCGAGACTTCCCCTGTTGTTGTAACAGTGAAACAGCCTGGGTTCATGCTCTGTAAGGGATTCCTAGGGATGTTGAAAAAAAAAACAAGTAACGAAATTTCAGGGTTACATTCCATAGATTTCAAACTACTGCTGGTTTCTAATCGAGGCATTTGGGTCAACAATATATGGGAAATGAAATATAATGAGTGCATCTCTGATATCTGGTATAGAGGCTTTGTACCATCCAGTGATGGAAGCCATGACAGGAGCCACAACAATAGAATCTTCTCCCGTGAGAAACAGTTCTTTTTCATGTAAACCCGATTAGAACAAATTCAGTTGTTCCTGCGTCCTGTCATGGCTGCCATCACGTGATGGTGTAAAACCTCTATTTCCGGATAATGGTGACCATAAGGGGGATGCCTTATAGTATTCGCACTTTTAAAATAAGGAGAGGGGGAATCGGATTTCTTGCGTCCCTTTCCCCGATGAAGAATGAACGGTACCTAATGTCTGATTTGGAAGAGACTCCATAGTTCCCTTCACAACACAACAAGAGAAAACGATTTGCAGCAAATTTGAAAATTTTTATAACAGCACCACAGCAAGACGTAATTCACCTTTTCGGCGTCAGGCTTTCACGTGATATAATGAGTTTTACAGTCACGAAAAAGTTCGGACAATGTCGTCGCTTTGTCACTCTAGCTTACTAACATTTGAAGGAAAATTCTTTATCATTTATTTATTTGATTCTCTAAGCAACACCTAAAATTCATTCTTCGATCCAAAAAGAAATACTCCTGAGGTCTGTTATGAAAATATAGTGAATGAATCAAGTTAATAACTCCATCCAAAGTTAGTTAAATATAGTGGCAAAGCGACAATATTGTCCGAACATTTTCGTGACCATAACACCATTAGCCACGTGTAGACCACGTGAAAGCCTGACGCCGAAAAGGTGAATTTGCAGACCGACTTAGAGCATGCGCATATTTAGAGCATACTTGTTTTTTTCCCCTCGCAGTTCCTTTCGCCATGATAACCATGCGTTTGCATTCCATGCAAAGCGAGACGAACGGTGAGCTTGTAACGATAGAGAATTCTTTTTTTTTTTTACACCTTGGATAATTATTTACATATCTATCGTAAGCCCACCGTTCGTCTCGCTTCGATGTCAACGTATGGTTACCTTTCAAAATGACGCAGGGATCTGTGAAGGGGACGATTCTTATTCTCAAGGGAATGTAGTTAAGAAACGTTATTCCACGCGTTAAAAGCATGTCAGCCATGGTTGCAGATCAACAAAAGAATCTGAAAAGGATTTTAAGCACCAACATGGCGAAAATAGATTAGAATGACCAACCGGATCTTTTCGAATGTTGTCACGGTCATAGTCTTTCCTTCCACCAATGGCTTTCCAGAAGTCATTTTGTTCTTCTCCTTCTGCATTAAATTGTCCAGAGGCTCCACATTTTGGGTTCAATTTAGCTGCTGCCTCTTGCGCAACTCTACGCTCATCTCCGGTGCTCCTCTTTCCATACCACAAGAACAATTCCTTTTTCAAGTCCAAGATGAAACAATCGTTGCTGTTAAGGTTGGAAGCGTCAACTCCGACCTGTAATGGTTAAAAAGCAAAAGTTAGACTAAGGTCAAACGTCGAACGTCACATAAGCCGTACGATACGGGTACACCTTGGAAACAATGGTTAATAAGGTGGTCGTCTTTTGTCATTAAGTTCAGCTCATGTGAAGTTCGATTCAACGTTTAATCATTGTCAAAGATTAACGACCGGATCAGACGTCGAACTTTATTTGATGTTCGACGTTCAAAATTAATCTTAGACTGTGTAACGAATGTTGAAAGACAAGGGGCATCGCGACACCTGAAGGAATTAGCCAATCGGCGAACATTTTGTCCTTAGCTCCATATTTCCGAGTTCCAGGTTTTTGGCTCGATAAAAAACTTACTTAAACTTACAAAGAAAACAAAATTTATGTTGTGGAAGTCACAAAAATTATTTTGGAAATTTAGCACGTTTTACTGATCAGTTTTGGTGAAAAATATTTCGTTTTAATACAAGCTAGATACAAGAATACTTGGAAATTATCACCGTATCAAATCATTGACCGCCCCCTCTAGATTCAAAGTCACTTGGAAAGCAAATGTAACAAGCAGGGTTCGTGCTTGGTTCTAAAGAAATTATTCAAGGAGTTTTATTTAGGTATTTTTTAGAAAATTCTAATTGAGATCCATGACTTCGTCACGTAATATTGTAATATTCACCGACCCCATTCAATGAGCAATCAATTTCCGAAAAGCAAAAAATAATAAAAAGACGTTTCTCTCTAGAGGTTGTGAAAATCTCTAATTGCTACCAATGACGACTCATGGTTTACATTTCTTGAAGGTTTAACAAGTACCTACCTCTACGACTCTTACACCATGATCTTTCTGGGCTCGAACATGGTACATATGTTCTTCATTGCCCTCGAAACGCTAAAAAGTAATGAAATGCTGTTATTATTTTTTTTTTTTAAATGACCAACCAAAACAAACAACCCGCCCTCTAACTAATAAAAACGAACTAAAAATATAAACGAGCTAAAGACAACCTCATCTTGGCTTAGTAAGAATACAATTTCGAATTTTTTTTTTGCCAGGCAAAATTGTGATTTCGCAGGTGAAGTTTGAGAATCCAGTTCTATAAACCTTGTTTTCATTAAATCGCGAATGTATTGTCATAGTCACACCTGAATGGTACTGAATTACAGATGCTAGTATGTCAGAAGAAAGTATTGATATTTAGACATGATTACAGCAATGCATTTCAAATTTGATTAACTCCAACAATTCTTATCGGTCTCAGATGGACCTATTTCCATTATCAACCTTTTTTGAAATAGGTGTATAAACAATGAAATAGGCTTGTGCGATGCATTGTAATTGACTAAGGAGTTTTATTTGGCGAGTTTAAAGTACGTATTTACCTTCTGCTTCACTATGATGCATTTATTAAACATGCGCATGAAATGTGGAGGTTCCTTTCCCTCAATAACACGTTCCTAAGGACGAAAGATTACATTATACACATGATTTGACTCTCCAAACCGTATTTATTAAGCAATCATGATGAATAGGTAATTTGTACACCGTAAAGAAAGAATACTTACTGACGTTTCGGACGCTAGTCCTTCGTCGGAGTAAAAACGTTTTTTGCGGTGTACAAATTACCTATTCATCACTATTGTTTCTTTAGAAACACCGACGCAGCCCACACTAGTTAACCGCTAGTTATGATCTCGTATTTATTAAGGGTTAGAACGCAGGAAGCCCAAATTTGTTTCTGTGTCAACATTTTACAGTATGAATACTTATTGATAAATTGCAGAGCGCCATTATTAGGACACTCTTAACTCACTACCAACGAATAACACTAGATTTAAAATTCTAAGCAAATACTATTATAATATGGTTCCCCCCGGGTTCGGATGGTACTTCATGTATTGTAGAAACGCGTGGATCACCCAATACTTTTATTATACACAACACAAAGGTCCTAGCTTTAAACAAGTTAGAAAATTTTGGTAGAAATACTAATCAGTTCATATTTATCGTTGTTTAATAATCGAATCTTCACCGCTATATCTACTAATATTTTGAGGTGAAATGGAATCCCCGAGCCTCGGTATCATGCTAGAATTTTGATATATCGAAAGTGTTCTATTGTGTGTTAAATTCTATACTAACCTGCACAGCTAGACCGCCGTAGTCTTTTTCGTCAATATTCTTAGCGATCTCTGCTGCCGATCCTTTCTTTATCTGTGAGCAATCGTTTCCCTTTGAAACAGATACAAAAAAAATTATTCTAAAACACTTAATTAGATGGGAAGGTTGCAACACCGAGTATCGTATATCGTGCTTCGTGCTCCAAGTTACTTTGTCTAGATACTTCCCTTTTGGAGTATTATTTATTCATTATTAACGTCTGTGTGCGTGTTTAGATATTAAAATGCTAATGTCATTCCAATAGTAGTAAGTTTCGAAGTGCTGCACCCATACAGTGGCTTAGCGAGCCACTTGTGAGATTTGCTTCGCTTGTCATCCACAAAGGTTTCAATATAAGGCTGCGTGCGTAATGCTCAGTGAGCTGACAGAAGAAAGGAATATATATTTCGCACGGAGCCTCGTTGTGAAACCTTTGGGTGTGACAAGCGAAACATATTGCAAGTGGGCTTTTAGAATACTTACCAGCCAGTAGTAAATAACGCACTTTCTATTCCCATACTCATAAACTATAACGTAGGACTCGGAGGAATTAAAGACCAAATCTCTTCCGCATTCCACTAGCGTCTTATCGTCTTCACCATCCTTATCATTCTTCACCTGGTCGATATGATAGATACTAAGCGTTTTGCTTTTACCATCATCGTCATCGTACGGATCATCGACGACGAAACCTTTTGGTTTTTCGTGTAATCTCCTGAAGTCAATTACCGTGTGCACCGACCTGCCTATAAAATAAAATTCATATATTTAAAGTTTAACATCACAATTGGGCTGTTAAGTGTGACGTCATTCGAATGTATAAAACGACTTCCGAGTCCAAAATGGAATACAATCTTTTGAAGATTTTTCTAATTTTTTCTTCATGACATTATTTCTTCTCCACAGTTCTAATTGTTTCGGGTAAAGATTAAATCACTGAGAATTTTCGCTTTATTTTAGTGGGTTTTATGAGCAGTTGGACCCGGAAATACGTCACAACTTAACAGCTTTTATAGGTGATAGGACAAGCCAGTACCGGACACCCCAAAATATATGTACGTATAAAATAAGTTTATAAAAATATATGTACGTATAAAATAAGTTTATAAAAATATATGTACGTATATAATACGTTTATACAAAGTGGCCCTCGAATTCGATGCAAATGAGCCAAATCGAAATGCTTTACGAGTCGTAAGAAACTGGCAGGCTATCCTTCAAATATTCACATTCAGGCCCGTAGCAGGGGACAGTTGTGTGGGGGAACTACCTAACAGTATGAGTAGGATCCTTATTTTGGACCATAGTCCTGAATTTAGTGTTGTCCTTACCAACGTTTTTCCCGTACCCCACTGGCTTGGAGAAATCAACTATTTCCTTGCTTTCACTATCATCCCTCCACGAAGGGAAACAAGTACGGAAAGCTGCTGTTTCTCCAAATTGAGGCATGACAACGATTCCCAGATTTGGACTTTTTCCAAGCTTCTTCAAAAAACTCTGCGTAAAAAATCATTATGACAACATCTTTGAATAACAATTAAACATGCGCCATCTTATGGGGTCTTGAAATTTGAAAATGACTTTTAGGGAAAATTCTTAAATTTTTACTACAATCCATGGGGAGTACTCGAAAAACTTGAATGCCTTCCGGGGGCTCTTAACTTTTTGCGTCACTGACAATTTCTCCTTCGCCCCCCTCCAACTTCAATAATGACCGGTCCTTTACTTGGTATAGCCAAAGAGGTTTAATGAGAAATGCATGTATATAGTCAGATATAATCGACCGAGGGAGGGAAGCACATGTGGCGTACCGGAGTGACAGGGGCAGTCAAACACTCTGAGTTCAACACTTTGTGAGTGAATGTTTATAAATTCCCCGCCTTGTCCCTGGGGTTTGGAGTTTCCCTTGACTAAAAAGGAACGGCACTCACTTTGGCCGTAGTTATGGCCTGTGCTTTCTCAGTCGAACTTGCTTTTCTTCCTTTCCAGACGTAAACATTCTTTCCAGTAAGCAGAATGAAGGAATCCTACAGAGCCACAATATGCATTAGTAAGTAAGCATTACATGTTCTCGATTTCAACGAAACGGATCAACCCGCCTGCATGACTGTTCCCTGTCCGAAAACTTCCCTGATTCCAAAAAAAATGGCTCCTCTTTCGTTCTGGCTGGTTTGATTTTTGCGCAGGGTTAGCCTCGAATGCGCGTATGAATATTCATAAATACCAACGAGAAAGCAAAAATTGAACTTAAACAATGAAATCTACTTTGCTATCCCCCTAGCTGTTCTGGTAATTGTGAATATATTGCGTGCAATTGAGGCTAACTCGCAGAAACGCGTCTGCTATACGTGGCAGCGGTCATTCCCTAGGAATTCGAAAATGGAGTATCGCCTTTATTTCCGTTATACATTATAACGTTGTACAACCGTTTCCAACGGTTTTCCTCGGTACCGACCGAGAGCGCGACGGAAATATTCGTTAGATCTTCGTTTGCTCAAAAGCTACCAATTAGCCAATCAGCAATAACTCCAATCACGACGAGTATTTCCGTCAAAAGGTTGTCTTGAGTACATAAAATCAAAATTTTAAAGTACATTGATTCTGATTTGTAAGATTTCCGATCTTTTAATATAATGAAAATTGACTCGTGACACAGCTTTTTGTACCAAAAACTTCAACTTACATTTTCGTTGAGCAGAGATTGTTCTGGAGGGCCAAGTTCCTTGATTTCGACCCCATCACCTTCTTTATCAGAGATCCTAAAAAAAGGCGAGAAACCACTTTTTAGCCCGACATCATCAAAGAACCAGTGGATATTGGCATGCCTTGCTCTTGCTTTGTATTATGAAAAGATTGACGTCTGACCCGGGTATAACTTTAGTACCCAGAGCCCGCGTTCCTCTTGGAGGGCGCACGACGAACTTTCAAGCATGCGCAGTGCTTTTTATTTTGTGTTTGCCATTTCTCAATCTCGTTCCCAGAGCCCGTGTTCCTCTTGGACAGCGTCGAGAAGACGACGGCTCTGGCATAATTCCGTTATTTTCATCAGAAAATTTGAAAGTTCCGGTTTCACAGCGCATGCGTTAGCCGAGAGTAAATTTATGCATATGGAAACGGCATCAAATGACCACGTTTTATATAGCCATAGGAAAAGCTCTTCTCAAATTCATTAATAATTCATGAGGTAATTAGCCAACCAAATAGTCCGCATGCGCAATAACAACAAAATAGAAGTTATTTTGTGAGGCTTGGCAAGGCTTTCCTCAGACTATCAAAATTAAGTGACTTCTTCAAGAACGTGGTCATTTATGTCCATGTTCACCAACACCATGTTATTTGTACACATGCAGCCCAACCTCGCAGTATTCACGAGACAATCTTATAAATAGCAGAATTTTGGCAAATAAAAATACTTAGTATAAACAGTCATGAAAGTTGCTCTCAATGTCTAAATTAGTCCCTACTTTCTTTCTGTTTTGTCAATTTTCCTATCAGTAGTCGTTTTATAGATTTTTTCAAATGATTTTTACAATATGTTCTGCATAGCAACCGAGTAACTTATAACAGTACGATAATAGCAATAAGCAATAATACGAAGTTCTACGAACTGTATAGTTGTCGAGAAGAAGCCATGTAGGTGTTGGCGGGAAGCCCTTGATATATCAAGTTTTATCTTCAAAGTTTTTAATTATTTTGACTCTGTCACTACGACAAGAACACACACAACAAATTTATAGAGATCATGGACCACGAAAATGTGCTCAAGATTTTAAGATCGAAACAATTTAAGCCCCGAGTAAAAGCCATATTAGTGGATGCACCTCATTTGGCAAGAGAATGGTAATTTATATCGAAAAAGCTTGACAATTTCTCCACTAAATTTCGTGATTGCTAATCGACGGGAACAACAACACTTTCCTTTTTACCCTCTTAATAAATCTCTCATTTTTTATTGCAGTTCTCTCAGATTTGCTGATTCATTTGATGATACAGTGATCTAAAATCGGATTTAAGATCTAAAGATCTTTATTTAATACACGCTTTCTTGGTAGTTTTTCCCCGCCATGTTTACATCACTGTTAAATACTAAATTCCGAGTCTTGCCGCTGTTCTAATCTTTCCTTCTATTGGCGGAGATTTACTACCGGAGTCATGCGCCAGCGCATTAGCAAATTCCAAACGACCAATGACAATCCAGAAAATAACGGATTATGCCAGAGCCCTCGTTTTCTCGGCGCTGTCCAAGAGGAACGCGGGCTCTGGGAACGAAATTGGCCATTTCTGAGCATACTTACCTGTAAAGTTTAGTTTCAGCCAATGCTTTTTTTTCAGCCTCTATATCGCTTTCCCGGAGTTTCTTCAAATTTCCAAAAGTGAACTTAGTATTGGCAGGGAGCTGAAATAGTCTTCGGATCTCGTCACGGTCTGGGTGAATACTGAGTTCATTTTCGCCTACAAACAAGGAAACCAAGAAAATAAAGTGAAGGATATTTAGCAAAGCGGAGCCGCGAGTCTAGTGTAGTTCACAGTAGAATCATGATTTTTCAAGTTATCCATTAAGTCAGACAAGTTAAAGTGCTTATAACACCTAAATCAATGTTTTCAGTTCTGATTCTATGTCA
>OCZR010070888.1:656-10899 GCA_900234385.1 Anemonia viridis
TCCCTATGTATGCTATTATAATAGATTTGGTAAAGAATTATTTAACGTTAAATAGAGGATGTAATGGAGACTTATTGTGATATACACTACCCCAAGCTGAGGTCATTTGAAATACACGAAATGTTTAATTCCACCTGGTAATTAATTTTCTTGCTTCCCTGTTCCTGGACGATTGTTCGACGAGTGACAATTGTTTAAATTAAAGATTTAATTTCACCCTGAGGCTTATGACTCACAGACCATAATGCTTTTTACTCACTTATTCATCACCAATTTTCCCCCTTGATCTATTCTCATTTATCGAAGTATATCAACAATCTTAATCACCGACGTCGAGGTGGTTATTGCTGAATATTTAGCAAGCTACAAGTCTTCGAGCTATAAAACGTTCAGAGTGAAAAAAATTGCCTTCAACAGCAAACCTTATCGAATATCGTCTCTGTCACATTCACTGTTAGCTCACCCAATTGACCCTTTGCCAAAATGGCCGCCCGCGCTCATTAGCAGCTAGCTTTTTTTTTTCAACCCAAGACAAAATAAACCCTAGCCTGAAATATTTAAGCCGGAGTATACCTTTCTTCATACCTCTACAAAAATCGAGTAAGTTCCATCGAAAATTCGTAGAGATGTATTTTTTACAAATTACATGCAGAAAATCTATTATACCCAAGACATACATTTGTCTATAAAATAAGCAGATTTGAAAAAAAGTATATATCTCTACATATTTTTATTGGAAATTTAATTACTAGATTTTTACACAGCTTCTAAGTGAATCATATTCTTTAGTATTTCAGGGGTTATTTTTTCTTAGGTTGAGAAAAACAATTATGCTAATGAGTGACGGACATTTTGGCCAAGGGTCCATTACAGTGCGCGTGACTATTATATTCGAGTTTAAGATAATAACTACACTTACAATTGAGAACAATTTAGAAGAGAATATTATTCGTGTAGTTAATGGTGATTAGTGTGCTAAGCAATAACAAAAACTCGTTTACAAACGAAAGGAAATTCCTTATTAACATTAGCACAGTATGTTGATGGAATAGACCTCTTTACCTTTCTTGTGCAAATTGCACATTTCAAACCATGTGATGTTTACATGTTTACTTCTCTGGAGAAGGTTTTCTTTATCTTTTTGAAATTTATCCCTTCATATTGAAAGAAAGAATTCTCCAGAGACCATCATGTAAACATCACATGGTTTGAAATGGACAATTTGCATACGAAGGTAAAGAGGTCTATTGCATGTGACAAACATTGTTATTTTAATAATGCAAACAATTCTTACGGATATTGGTTCATCTTTGATATAACAACAATGATCAATACATTTCAGTAATATATCGTCTTATTTAGCCTTTTTTTCTGATAATAATCCCATGCAGAGTTTACCAAATATTTACCAGAATCATTGGTATTTGTGCACTTATTACTACACTCACATTTTTTAAATGAAAATTAGTATTCTTGATCGATATTGGTCAATATGTTAGGTATTATGATGAAGGTTATGACTGATGAGAAAACGCCTAATGTCTTGTATTGTAATTGAACAGTAAATTGCATATCTTTAATACAATTCTCCGGCAAATTTAAGGATATTTATAAGCCTCTTTCTTCAACTGATGCCGTCATTAGCAAGACTGATGATTTTTTTAATAACACATGCAAATAATTCCCTTTGCACTTCCTTCATGGCTACACATTCATAATGCTCATGGATGACTCTTTATTTAAGGACAAGTACAAACTAATCCAATAGCACTGTAAAAATCATGTGTGCTCCAAATGATAAAAACATGTTGAGAGTGGCGTCGGCTACCATCATATTTTTATACCATGCCTATTCTGACTAACACATTTCCATGAACTCAAATCAAACAATATTTTGTATTGTAATCACAACGGGAAAAAGAAATAAAATACTTGAAAAAATGGTTCTATTCACCGGGTTTAGTTTATAGACCTAATCAAAGTGCTTGGATGTCAGTTGGGTGTAAGGTTCAGCCTGATAACACCTCGTGCAGATACTCCAAGATAATAGCCCTCAGTTAAACTAGTTAATGATAGCGGAAGTGTAGCCATTGATCTCTTAGTCTGTAGCAAATGCATGGAAGCAATCGTTAGTAAGAATTTGGAAACATTCCCGACAAGCCTGAAATAAAAGATCGTTTCCATTACTTTTGAAAACAGCATTTCTACTAAATAACAATACTTTTGCTGATACGAAGACTTTTTAAGCTATTCCGAGTGATGGTAGATTTATGATAATACAGTATAACAATAATTGCTTATCTTTTATCTCGATAAACTGTAGTAAATAATAAAATAATCGCACATGCACAAGACTGAAAAAAAACATAAATGAATACCAGGAAACGATGCTGCAAGCGCTCCTTTCAGCTTAATCAAATAAAAACCATCCAAAACCAAGTGAGTGTATAGATTATTTGATCTAAAGGTACCAAGCCATAATAACGCTGTGCTATGAATATTACTAATGTTCTTACTATTGCTCCAATTCAAATTTCTATTTTAAGCTTACTGGCGTTCCTCAGTCACTATCTTAGGCCCCTTTTCATAAAAATATAATATTAACTAATTTTACTGGTTTTCTTCTTCCTTTTTCTCGTTTTCATTGACAAGCTCCAAACGCAAATATATACATATATATATATGTAAGACACGTATTCTATTTCTTCCTCCGATAAATGTTTTTCGATCAGAAACAACACTTACTTGAGATTTTTTCCGGGCTTGGGCGTTCAGGCATCTGACTTGAAGTGTTTCCACAAACCCACATAATAGTTGAAAAAAAGGCAATTCTTCTCCACATATTTAGATAGGTGAAGGTCACTAGGATCTTGGATTATCTTGATCTTTAGTGCATTCAACAAAAGTCCTTCCCTACCGAGTTGCTCTAGTTAATCAAAGTACACTTAAGGTGTCCAGCTGACTTTTAGTTAGTTATCCGTGAAGTTGTGTTCCTCAAACATCATCGCTAGCGAACGTATCTTGCTGGGAATTTTATAACTTCGAGCCCTAAACAAAAGAAGATTGATTCAACAAGTTAGTTGTTAGGGAATTGAAAGTCTGAGAGGAATTGCTAAGACAAGGCATGGACTAAATATTGAAAAATGTCAAGTAACATCAAAGCCGGTAAGTGAATATTGTAAATATTTTGAATGTGAGAGTACATGGAAATGTCGATGATCACGACGATGATGATGATGACGAAGTGATTTGAAGACTTTGATGATGATGACGAAGTGATTTGATGACTTTGATGATTATGATGATGGTAGTGTCGATGGTGGAGATGATGATGATGGTGATGATGATGACAAAAAAAATAATTAGTACGTGAATTGTGTTGTGATGGAACGTATGCAACAATAAAAACCTAGTGGTTTGTAGAGAATAAATAATATCGATTTCATTTAAATAGAAATATACCAATCGGTTCTAGAAACTGACACTATTTTCGAATTCTGACATTTATACATTCATCTATATATGTAATTGTCCTATATTATCTTGATAATTAAGATTGAGGTACTATATAATGAAAAAATTTTTGGACAAAAAAGACGAACTATCTATCAATTTCGATTGTCAAGGAAATGAACAGCCTTGGCATATGAAATGATTTTTGTGAACGTATGAAGCAGCTGGTGTGTGGCTAACATCAGGCTGTGTGAAAGTGCTGCTGCCAAATTTTCATCACGTGGAGAGAGAGAGGGAGAGAGAGAGGAGAGAGAGAGACAGAGAGAGACAGAGAGAGAATCGAAAGAATTCGTTTTGTAAGGATGCAAAGAAAGAGGGGAAAAGAAAGTGGACATTCAAACTCGGAGAGGGAATGAGTTACAAGTAATGCATGTAAAGATTTAGGAGTTTTCAAAATAGCGGAGAAGAAAGGAAGAATGATCACCTACCCCCTCAGTCAAGACCCCGTTCCCTTGGTAACTGTTGTCGATGGATTTTTACCAAACAAATAACAAATACATAATTATATCGAATATATAGCCAGTACGGACCTCTTCAGAATTCCCGCCTTTTTTTAATTGTCATCAATACAATGACTCCAGCTCTAGCCAGACTAAGGGTATTAAGACTCTTGATTTGATCATAGGTTTATTTATCAAGTCCATGCAAATTTAACTCGCCTTGGAGCCGCATTTTTGATGGACTGAAACGAATTCGGGAAAGGTCTATTGATGGTATTACTTAACCAAAACATATCGTCTTTAAAGGTTTTGTTTTTGCATGAAAGAACTGGGTGTTCGGGTGGGTGGGAAAACAAAGATCTATGAGGAGATAAACAGGACGATATCTTGGTACAAGTTTGGTTTACTTTCATTATATTCTTGAGTTTCATTCTTTCAGCCGTTTATACACGTTGAGGTCTACATCTTCACTTAGTTACTGAAAGAACTCATTTGTTAATAGACAGTAATTGAAATGGGAGTTACGCTATGTGTTCGAGAACTTTCTAAGGCATGAAACACCAGAAAATTTGACAAAAATAAGTCAATAAAGACAACATTAATCAATATATTCATACTTTTGCGGGAAAAAATTGGAATTGAAGTCGAAATACCAGAATGTATTACAAACATTAATAAATTAAGATGGATCGTGTGTTATATGTTTTATACAAAATCCTAAATTTGATTACTTGTTGTGTTTTTCATGAGGAAGAAAGAAGCCGAGGAAGCGACAATTAACTGGAGCGAACAGAATAAAAAACGAAAATGTCTTTATATTTGGCATTGGATTTTCCTGGTTTTTCTATTAAACTATTTTATTTTAGAAACATTTTTTCCTTAATTTTACCTTAATTTTACTGAAAGGCTGAGACCGCTCATGAATTACTCCTGAATACTTGTTAGGGAAGGAAGCCAAAACGCTAACTTTTTTAAATAAATAAAATCATGTTAAATTCATCGGTATAAGACAGTGGGAAATATAAAAAAATATTTATAATCTTAACATCAAAATTTGGAAATTTATTTATTCGCAAAGACAAAAAATATTTTTTATTTCTTTGTTTGAAGATCTTATTACTCTTCCACAGTCCCCCGCTCGGCCGCTCTAAGATCTTATTTGAAATAGATAGATAAAAAGGAAAAAGAGGAATATTTCTTAGTGGTTTTAATTAAAATCAAGGTCGTTTCTCATCCGATTATAGCTTGTAAGATACTGACTATTTTATAACTGATCTTATCGGATAGTTTCTGCTCTGTATTGTTTTTAAAGTCTGTCATGGTAGATTTGATTGGTTTTTCTTTTGGCTGTGCGAGATTTGTGCGTCACTGGAGTGTCTCGACTCGAGCGCCTGTTGATTTTAAGGCAGGAAATTTTCAATCAAAGGCTCTGAGATTTACCCCAGATTACAAGATAGTGTTGAAATCTCTATCATAATCACTGTATATTTGGCTTGAGATATCTATGTTGTCTGATCAGCTACTTTGATTTGTCATCGCGCATGCCCTTGCTAGCAGCTATAGATGATGCTAATGGTGTTGATGATAAATAATGACAATATCCTTTTGGTGATGGTAATGATACTAGTGCAGATGTTTATGTTGTTGATTGTGTTGTCGTTGGCGGTGTTGATGACCATGTCGATGCCGATGCCCGAAGTCGTTGTCGATGTCGGCGATGCTCAGAGAATGATGGTGGTGGCCTTGAAAAAGATTAATCATGACGATGAGGCTGATGATGATGATGATGATATATGTGCATGTTTGTGGTGTTAAAGATGTACAGCACGATAATACTAAGGTTAGCGTTTTAAAATACATTTTCTCAAAGTGATCAATGCGATAAAAGCCAATAAACTTTAATTTTCATCATTTAAATTTTGGTTACATTCTTCAATCTTCTCCGCCTCTACAAATTACACCTACACCCAGCAATAAGCTTAACTCAAGAAAAAAGCAAAGAATCGAATACCGTGATAATATACACAAGCTGTAAAAGTAAGCGCGCCAAACGTTCATCTAACTATACTGCCCTATCTCGCTGTTTCCCATAAATATAATAACATTTGAATAGGATTATCGAAAAAGTAATGAAATCAAACCTTCTTTTCCAGGTTCGCTGTTGTAGTTTGTTATTTCTGTTATGTTTTCAGTCCTTCCAGTCAATAGTTATATAAATGTGGGGAAAATAGTGAATGCGCGAATAAAAGATCATAGTATGAATAAATGGACCGATGAACGTAAAGGTTAATGGATGGAATGACTGACGGAGTAGAGTGAAGAAAGGATGAAAAAAAGAGAGAAAAATCAGAAACATACCAACCTCACAATGTTCAATTTTAGTGAGTTTACATCACATTTACCCAAAGAATGACCTCAACACACGTAAGCCCGAGTGTCATCAACTGACAACATAATTGCTGCGGAAGTATACGCATGATATAGCGGTGAGATGGGCGGTCGCTTCTTTACCAAAGCAACACGCGTTAGAACCCCGAATTGGCGTATTTATCAGCACGTTACTTTAAAAGCCATTCGAGATTTTTCTCTCGGTTATTGGGTAATTTCCTCCCTAGTTTCATTGGAGATGTAAATAAACTGCAGTTTACTCTCATTCCAAACGCCGACCTTCTAATGAGCCGGCGAATCGAATGGCATCAAAAAAGACCGCCTTATTATCCATAGTTTTCAATGCGGTGTTCATGAGAAAATCGATGTTTGAACTGGATGCTAATTATCATCAAAGCTTCACCTATTTTTTTCTCTTAAGATTGCTTCTTAGGCTCCACTTTTCTCAACTTACAACAGCATTTATACTTTTCGTTTGGAGTCAGTTGGACTGATCAGTCAGCGGAAATGCCATGAGCACTGTGTGGTAATTAGTCTTCCCGTAGCAGATAGCGAAACCCACTATTTCCTTAATATCATATAATTCCCAATAAACGCTAAATCTAATTTCATATATAAGACTATAATCAATCACACTGGGTATTTTAGAATTATTTCATGCGAAAACAAAGATCGTGGTTTAACGTTTATGTCGTGATTGACGTTTACTCCACAATGCTGGGGTCGATTAAGAAGATTAATCTCCCTCAATCATTGAAGTCCACAATTTTAAATCTTCTGTGGCGAAACGTGTGAAATTTTGAAACGAATGAGGTTTATCCCCCTCAACGAATTTGATAAAAAAGCTCTTTGAGACCACCTTGGAAGATTTCATTTTCAAATGCATGAACACAAAAAAGAAAAAAAATCACGATTTCATATGGCGAGACGTTTAGGATATTGGTCTTTCGTTGACTGTATTTTCAAACTGCCAAAACAACCATTTCTGCTTTTCGTTAACTATTTTCCTGAAAGTATTAACCCTCGAAGAAGAATATAGACAGTTGTAATGGATATCTTCCCTTACATCCTATATTTAGAACCAATAGAAAATTTATTTCCTTCACAATACGATAACCATACGATACCATTCAGCTCTTACTTGCAGTAGCCATTAGTGTAAACTAGTTCCTTGACAGACGTTAAAACACCCTCAATACCTATCCTATCCATCTATTAGCAGAATTATTTCACTCTTTGATCTATCACTATATAACAATTTATTCCCCGTTCACACCAAGGCTAAAACATGTTTTAAGGTGGTTTAACTTAACAGGTTTAGAAAATTATCTACCGACACTGCAAACCTTTTATGAAAAAAAAGATATGCAAGCTATCCTTAATCTTCCTCGAAACATATTTCAGATAGCTTGATGTTTCTAGGTTTCATGGTTTCTCAAGTTTAAAAAAGAAATAAAAACCATGTTTAACTAAACAAGTTTTGGTGTGAATGGGGTTTAGATTTGGTCGAACTACTATCAAAACTAAGGAGCTCTTGTTTTCAGGCAGCTCCAGCACACTTCCTCCGTAAAACAAGTGCATGGAAAAATCACTAGGAATCAAACTATATGAACCCATGCCATACTTACTCCATCAAACAAGTGTGTGAGATCACTAAGGATCATACCTTGGCCCTCTTGCTTAGCAGCCAGCGCAAGACCAAAACAATGAAGACGCACAAATGCCCCTTCTATAAGTGACTTAGTGAAGCTCGATTATAGATCTCTTCAGATGACAGAAGACAATGCTCTAAGCAACTGAGTCCTCTGCATTTTGTCAACAAAAATTAATATAACCTTTTTTATTTGGATAAAAATTTTCTCAAAATTCTCTCTCCATCAAAATCATCTTTATACACGTACAGCTTTCGTATCGCTTTACAAATAATTTGTAGTATCAAAGTTTAATTCTAACACATTCGTGCGTGTCGTCTCCATAGTTATTTTCTTTAGTAACACAAACTTCCACAGCGTATAATGTGACTACAATACACAACAGAGGAAAAAACAATTTGATTATCGTCTACTGCTGTTAATAATAATAGAAAGGATTCGTGGCCATTGAAATCCAAGAATCCCTAACATTAGCTAAAAAGTCATCAAGTTTAATTGAATAATTCTATAACATTTGATTATTGGGTTACCCGTTTGCACACTAGGGGTTCAAAAGTGCCCTGCAGCGCTCTTCCTCACAATTTCAAACTCCCTCGTTGAAGAAAACACATTCAAAGAAATATTTCTATGTTTTTAGAATTTCTATTGTTTAAATAGTCAATTTTTTTGAGCTTGTTATGCGACGCAGTTGCCTTTTTATAGTTTTTTTTTTAGTAGTTTTGTAAAACATTGTTTTAGATAAAGTTTTCAAAACATCTCAGCTGTTTTTGTAAGCGAAAACGTAAATAGGAAACCAGAGTGCCTATCCATGCATGTTTCTAAACGTAAACTGACATATTGTCGGAGATTTGATAGTATACGATGGAATTTCGAATAATTAAGTTAAATATAGGTAAGCTGAAAAACAGACGAAAAATCAGCTCAAGCGAATAAAAAATGGATTGATAAATTATGAAGAAATACTCATGAAATTTATATACAAACAATTTCGAAAATTGTAGTTACTGAGAGAGGTATGCCATATAAATTAATATAACCAAACTTAAGCCAATTTTGAATTCGTCTGAACTGACTCGTTCAGTTACTAAACCAAAAATGTTCAAATTATCACCCAAAAACCGACCTTGGCATGCATACACAATTGGGAATTTTCCTCTGATAAGTTCATTCGGTAACTATAAAAAGAATATTCAAATAAGATTTTACTTGCCTTTCTTAAGTGCAGCCTGGATGTTGTATTACGTTTGGAATAGCCCAGATGTTCGAGCGGTTTCCCCTTACGCCGCTGACACCAATTCTTGGTTTAAGGATTTAACTCTGAAGAAACATAAAAAATAGAAAAGTGAACGGTTTTTGAATGTTAGTGGGTTGACCGACCACCAAGAGAGTTTTGAAAAAGACATTACTAGCGGACAGGTGATAGTATGCGTGCGTTTGAAAACCCTGCTTGACAGACTAAACAAAATATGGGTTATTTTGAGTAAATCAGAACGTTGATAACAGCGCGTGATAAACACACACCTAATGAAAGATGCAAGTCTTCAAGCTCTAGAATCTTCTAAAACAGCCTTTCTCACCTTTAAGGGGATCAGTTGAAAAGAAAAAAGTTACCAAAATCGTTTGTTTCTCATCCGGTTCAGTGTTTACTAATCAAATGAATTCACTTTTTACAAAATAAAGGTATTTACTTCCATTTTGAATCAATGATTATTGGCTAATGAAAAAACCTGAAGTAAGTGAGCGGATAACTAAACTCTTCCCAATCTAAAAATAAAAGTATAGAAATCTGTCGGAAGTCAGACACATAGCTTAGCAAATAGGCAACATAAAAAATATCCGTCAGAAGCTAGCGATAATGGAATGAAAATCCGTCCTTGAAATATTGTAATTGCGGAGTTATTTGTTCAGAACCTGCGACTGATTCTCCGGTTTATTCAAGCCAGACTTGATAGTGTCAGACGGTAATCACTTTCTTTAAATCAATTCAAAGCAACTTTCATTTGGTTCATCAAAAGACTTTGGTTTCTTAAGGTTAGCGGCAGACGTAATCTGATAATAATCCGGGATCCTTAAATTGTCGTTATTTATATGGACTTGATGGATGTGGTCTGGAAATCTTTTAATGTTTAGGATTGGGGAAAATATATTAAGTTTTAGTTATCTATAAGAACAAAATATTGTTATTTTTTAATATTATTATTATTATTATCATTATTATTATTATTAATATTTTAATTACTTTCATTTTTC
>OCZR010070934.1:0-11178 GCA_900234385.1 Anemonia viridis
AAAGGAATATCTGGGATACAGCGTACAAGAATCTAATTCATTCAAAGAATACTAGTCGTAACATTTATAAGTTGTGTTAATCTAAAATATGTCAAATCAAATAGTAAATTGACAGCTTATCGATCTGATAAGGTCAAAGATTGTTAAATTTCGTTGTTTTATTCCCCTATACATGTATCATAAAAACGACCTGTCCGCTTACGAGGGAGCGGTAATCAAAGGAAAAATCCAAAGGAAGTGTCCGCGTCCGCTTACGGGGAAATGTCCGCTTAAGAGAATGTAGAAATACAGTGTTTGAGTGGGAGGAAAAACGGGGTTTTGAAAAGGTGTCCGTTACGAGAGCTGTCTGCTTACGAGAGCATCCGTTAGGAGGGAGTTGACTGTATACAGTATATATATCACCCTCCTCAGAACCTCCCCATGCACCCCTTGGAAACTCCAATTATTACCCTTCTTTGAATTGGGGGAGGTATTGAAATTTTCTGGTAAACTACACAATATTACCCTCCTCAAACCCTCCCCACCCCTTGGAAATTCTAATAATTCTATGGAAACACCTCAAAGTCAGTTAAAAAAACTTGGCTGCACCTCGTTTTTTCAGCCTGCTTTTCAGTGTTTGGATACTTGGCTCAAAAACTCTTTGCTGTGTTTGATATATATTACTTCTTAAATAATGAACAAAAATCATGGAGTAAATACTGTACCTTAGGAGCACTGACTTGTGTGGTTGGTTTGGTAGCCTCTGATTCATAAAGACTAGTGCTTTGTACCACCAAATAACACATCATCTGGAGACGATATTACCAGAAGAGATAATATGAGTACTCCATAAAAACTTTTAAAATTTTATTGGAACCTGGAACAGCCTCAAGATTGGGTTTATACAGTATGGCATGGTTGAATTAAAAGTTGGAATGTATCATGTTAGATTTTGTGGGGGGAGAAAGACTATAAGGGAACCTGGAGAAGAACACTTGTGGGGGTTGACAAAATCTGACGGCTCAAATGTAATGCTGATGTCCAGGAGTTGAACCTGACAGCCCAGAGTTGCAAGTTGAGTGCACAGTCTTCCACTACAGCACCCCAAGATTACTTTATGAGATAGAGATTTACATATGTACAGTATTTTGTTTTGCCAACCTTTAGAGTAATGAGATGTCTTTTTCTTGTTTCTGGATCAAAATCTCCTTGCTCCACTATTGGTGAGACATCATTGATCAGCTGCTTGAATGCTGAAATAGGAAACAAGTTCTTGCATTTATTTACACTGAATATATGGACCAAGGAAAGGGGGATGGGTTGGGGTTGCAAGAATTAAATATAGGCGACCAAAACATGCCCAAGCTTTATGGAGCTACTTTTGTACAATATTTGGTTTGTAATTATTGTTTCCCAAAAGAGTAGAAGCCAAGACTGCCTTGGAAGATTAGGCATATCATAACAAAAGACTTCATTGAAAAATCTTTCAACAAATTCTTCCAACATGCACAGCAGTTGTATCTGTCATCATAAGCAAACGAAGAAGACATTACTATCAACAAACCTTTCAGTAATATTTGCAATGCTTCATCTCGGATTGCATTTTCAACATCATTGAAGTGCCTATATATAAGAATAATAAAAATTTGACATTGATAGTTGATTGTATAGCACTTTTTCATGTTTGTGGGATGAATTTAGCTTAATAGAATAGATTCGTAATTTGGTATACTTGACTCACCTAAGAAGACTAAAATATGTATCAAAGGTCTCAATTATCGTGCATGGGCCTTGAGTACGCAAATCAACGAAACAATCTGTGGAAAATAAGATATTTTCCACATAATATTAAAGATAATACTGTATCTCACGTGTAGTAAATTAATATAATGTTGAAGGAGAAATACAGTATATTATTATAATTGTCTACAAAACAACATCCATTCTAAATGTAACGACAATAGATTACATCCCAGTTCTGCAGTAAAACTAAAACACATCAAATTCCTTAAAATTAAGTATTGTATGCTTCAAGTACGAATAAAACAGCCAGAAATGAAGATAATTATGCAGCAAGGAATAATCAAAATGTAACTTACCCGCCAGTTTGTTTGGCAACGATCTACACGAAAAAACCTCCTCCACAACATAACAACCAGGTTTCCCATTCAATAAATCATCAGTAGACAATGGGATCACAAAATCCACGTCCATTTTTGAGGTTTTATAGTGTATTTTTTGGTCCAAAGTTAGTAATTTTTGCCGACTGTTATTTTCTCTTCGTTCTTCAAGTCAAAATATGGCCGCCTTTTTTCGAATCGATACTAACTGACCAATCACAAGCTAGCCTCATGTCTCTCTCTTCTATTACGGAACGCCTGGTCAATATCGTTATTTCACTTTTAAAAAACCATTCATCGATCATTTGACAGCTGAAAATCCAATATTTCAGCATTTTTAACGCCTTTGAGAGACTTTTCCCTTCAAGGTAAGGATTCTTATACCTTTTAACATAGAGAAAATTTGATTTTTAAGTCTTATTTGAAAATCGAAGCGATATTTTTACTATGAAGCCGTATGATTATGATCAAAACCATATTTGAAACTCATAAAGTTGTCGATCAATACTGCCTTAATCATTTTAGTTTTGACTCCGTGTTTTAAGTTTTTCAAGCTTAGTTTCTTAGATCCTGTTTTATTTAACTAAATAAAAACGTTTTTGGTTAATTTTACGGCAAGCTTGAATAGAAATTCGCGCGTTTTCCTTGCTGTTTTGAAGGAAAATTCAAAACTTTGCTTTAGACTTATATGTGAAAAAACATCTGGAATTTTGAGTATTACTTTGCTTCTTGAATAATTAATACGTTGAAATGATCCTTGCATGTTTTACGAAAGAGAAAATATATGAATAGAAATAATATTTTACTCGCTTCTAATGCGGTCAGGTTTCACAAAGGTGAACTCGTTAAAAAAATATTATTAAATTTTTATAAATACTACATTATTTTTTTGAGTGGAAACATAACTGTGGGGCATCATTTTCACTTTGTAAGATTCTTTTAATGCACTAAATTCAATATGTTTATAGAAACTAGTTTCGTCCTCAATAGACATTTTCAACCTCAAGTATCAGGCGAAAGGGAACATAGATTTGATTTTTTTATAGCTCTAAATTTTTAGACATTATTCGGTGCTTTATAAAAAGATTCATTCTAATTTATTATTAAAGTTGCGTCACATTTTGCCTTCGAGATAAAGACTAGGCGCGTATTCAAGACAACTATACTTTGCTATCGATAGTTCAAATATCGTTTGTGTCATTTTCGTGTAAATCATGCAAAAAAAATATGTTGTTTGCAGTTGGTTTGTCTGTAACTAGTAAAATCGCTCATGCATCAGAAGAAAGACAAAGCGCAACTTCAGTGTCTGGCAAAAAATGATGTTTTATTACATCGTATGTTATAAATACAGCTCGGATTTTGGAGGGTTTTTTATACGGAATCTTTATACTATCTTCATAAATCTTGGTTTGTTTGGATTTGCTTATTTTTCAAATATTTATAAAAATTTAGGCTTATGCTTGATTGAGAAAAGCAAGATTATCATAATTGTACATTCGAAATAAGACTGTGATTTGAATAATTAAAATATACTGTCAAGCGATGATTAAAATTTATGTTTCTTGTCAGGGAATGACGGATACAGCTGCTCATACGGCGAGAAGAATGTCTTAGTATTGGAACGACTGAAGTAATCCACATCAATAATGGCCCAGTGTCTTGAGACTCTAACCAGAAAAAAACCGTTTGAGCCTCGTACTTTCGCAGAAACACATCTAGCAAGACGTCTAAACAGACTCGATTTGACCAGTCTTGGCGTAGCTGCTACCCTTGGTGCTGGTATCTATGTTGTAACAGGTGTAGTGGCTCGAAATACCTCTGGTCCAGGAATCGTTATTTCATTCCTGATAGCTGGAGTTGCTAGCTTGCTATCTGCTCTCTGCTATGCCGAGTTCGCTTCACGAGTACCCAAAACGGGTTCTGCTTATATCTACAGTTACATTACTATTGGAGAATTCTGCGCGTTTGTTGTCGGTTGGAACTTAATTCTAGAATATCTGATTGGAACCTCGAGTCTTGCGCGTGGATGGACGGAGTACCTGGACTCACTTCTTGATGGAAGAATTCAGAATTTCACCGCCGAGCATGTAGGTCGCATGCACGCACCTCTCATCGCTAAGTTTCCCGATTTCTTAGCGTTTTTTCTCACTCTTGTGGTGACGATACCACTTTGCCTTGGAGTGACTGTTACTGCCAGAGCTAACAATGTCGTCACTGTCGTCAACGTGATTGTCATCATCTTTGTCTGTACTACTGGATTTTCTTTCGCTGTTAAGCAAAATTGGACCAATGATTTCTTGCCTTATGGCTTCTCTGGTGTTCTAGCGGGAGCTGCTACGTGTTTCTTTTCGTTTGTTGGTTTTGATGTCATCGCTACGAGCGCAGAAGAGGCGATCAACCCTACTAAAGATCTACCATTTTCTATGGTCTTGACCATAGGTAAGTCATGTTGGATTGCCGTTGTTTTACTATTATTTATTTTATCATTTTAGTAGAACCTCCATAAACCGGCCATCTATTAAAAGACCAACCCCTATTTAGCGACCATGACCATTTACGATTTTCAAAGGGTGGCTTCGTTGAGCTTTTACTATGATTTAAGAATCAGTTTTTTTCTGACGGAAAAAAGTGTTCGGATTCTAAAAAAACTGGAAAAAAAAACCCCAGACTAACTAGTTATTCAATTCACCTCCCCTTGACTAGTCCTTGTACCCTAGGTCAAGTTTGCGTGATGGAAGAATGAGAAGGGGAATAAAAGAAAGGGAAGAAACGGGAAAAGAATTTAAAGGGATAAAAACAGAAAGAACAGGAATTTAAGAAGGAAAAACAACAACAACCAAACAAACACGAAGAAATAAACGAAAAAAAAATATCCATATTATGAAATTATTCGAACCTTTAATAAAACCCATGAGAAATTCCATACCAGTGGTCAATATGAACATCAATCGAGACGAAACTCAGGCTCTAGCATCTTAACTGAGTAAAATTGGACTGCGATATTTTGTTCGATAAGTGACCGATAGTACAACGATTCGCTGATTCGATAATTGATTCGAGGAATATCGCCTTCTTAATTCTAAAGCAAATAACCAATCATTATCGCTATTGTTACGTCAAATGAACAGTCAACTTCACGCCTCAAGGAAGAGGAAAATCAAAAGAAAAAAAAGCAATATATCCTGTGCCCAACGCCTGAACCATCTGAGATTTACTATGTCTTCGATTATGACCATTCGTTTTTGGGATGGAATATATTTTGCCGCTCGACTGTCGAGAAGATGAATTGAATTTGATTTATAGTCTTTAAAAGCGAAGAGAATCGAATAATAGTCCACGAAAAGATGCCAAAAACCTGGATAAACACGGACAGCTTGTGGCGAAAGAAATACTTAGATGTCGATCTCATAACTCAATCAGTTCTATCGCGATGTTTGACTGTGAAAGACTTGACTGGTTTAGGAATTGGGAGTACTTTAGGCGCGGGGATCTATGTCGTTGCTGGTGAAGTTGCTCGCTCAACAGCAGGACCTGGTGTTGTTATTTCATTCCTCATTGCCGCTATCGCTTCTGTTTTTTCTGGACTTTGTTATGCTGAGTTTGGAGCTCGGGTCCCGAAGGCAGGGTCCGCTTATGTCTACAGTTACGTTACTGTGGGGGAGTTATGTTCTTTTGTAATAGGATGGAATCTTATTCTAGAATATGTGATTGGAGCATCTTCTGTTGCGCGAGCTTGGAGTTCATACTTCGATTCGATATTCAACGAACAAATTCGTAATTACACTTTAGAACGTGTAGGGGAACTTAATGTCCCAGGACTAGGAAAATACCCCGATTTTTTCTCGTTTGTGTTAGTGGGATTTATTACGATAGTTCTTGCTATTGGAGTGAAGAATTCCTCCAGATTTAACAATGTTGTAACCTGTATCAATCTCTTTGTCATCGTCTTTATCTCGCTTGTTGGATTTTACTTCGCGAAGAAAGAAAATTGGACCAAGGATTTTTTACCGTTTGGTTTTTCGGGCGTGTTGTCGGGAGCAGCGACGTGCTTCTATGCGTTTGTCGGCTTTGATGTTATCGCGACGACTGGAGAAGAAGCGAAAAATCCAAGCAAGACCATCCCGATTTCAATTGTTCTGTCACTTGGTAGGTCGAAACACTGTTTGGTAAAAATACATGGACCACCCGTAAAGGATTTTATTGATCATGAAAATAATACCAGCATCACAACTCGTGTTTAGGTATTTAAGGCTGGCCTCAATTTCCACGTTAACGGACAAATTTTTGAACTGTTTTATTAAACGGAACTAGTTAGTATCCGGACGATATTCACACGTCTATCCGTGCTATTTACTTTAAGAGACGGTTCCGCGTTGTGTGTATTGGTCAAATTTTTGAAAATTTTGAAATTTTCTAAAAATTCGTTCGGTCCGTACTTTGCGAGCCTAAATGAAATTCAAATTGACTTTACTGTAATTCTGAAGTGCAATTTTCTTCCGTTATTGTCTCAAGTTGAATTACTACCCGATGTAATCGTTCATCGTGTTCAGCCATTATTTCACCCATCCCCTTACCTAAAATACATCAGCGATTCTAAAAAAAAATTTCTGATAATCTTATAACAAAATATGTTTTCTTGTACAGGGATATGTTTTGTCGCATACTTTGGAGTTTCCGCGGCCCTGACCCTCATGTGGCCATACAACCTGCTTCCAGAACGAGGTGCCTTACCCAAGGTGTTCGCCCTACGAGGTGCCGCTTGGGCCCAATATATCATAGCCGTGGGAGCCCTTTGTGGTCTGACCGCCAGCCTGATCGGAGGCTTGTTTCCGCTTCCTCGCCTCTTCTACGCCATGGCCAACGATGGTTTAATTTTCAAATGGTTAGCGCGAATACATCCAAAGACAGAAATACCTATCATCGCTACTGTCGTATCTGGTGTCCTCGCTGCTTTTCTAGCCTTGATCTTCGAGCTCCAAGAACTAGTGGAAATGATGTCTATTGGTACTCTTCTCGCCTACACTGTTGTTGCCTTTTGTGTCTTGTTGCTAAGATACAAGCCTGGTACCATAGGCGTTACAATGACGACGCTTTCTGACGCCGAACCTCCGCTGGTCACCAAGAGTGAGAGAATCAAGTTGCTAGCCGACCCGGTTCATTCCCCAACAGAACAGACTTCCTTAAAGGCTACTGTTTGCATCTGCGTTACGTCTGTCTTGTTCATCTTTGCCAGTGCCTTGGCTATCTGGGGTCAGGAAGCAATTCTAGCTCACAAGGGATGGGCCATTTTTCTAGCGTGTCTTCTTGGCGTTCTCATTCTTGTGACCATCATGTATTTGTTCCGCCAGCCCAAGAACGATACACCCCTTCCATTTATGGTTCCTTTAGTACCCTGGATTCCTCTTTTGTCAATATTTGTGAATATTTTCCTGATGTTGAAGCTGTCTTACCTGACTTGGATTAGATTTGCTGTATGGATGGTTATTGGTAAGTCAATCAAAGCATTTTTTTGTATATTATGTTAAAAATTCTTTCCTTTTTGAAGTCATAAGCTATTTGTGAGCGAGGCTAATTGGACGATTCAATGGAAAACTGAACCATTGACGTCAATTACATGTTAAAACCGCTGACAATTTTGGCATCTTTGTTATACTGAGTTGGGCCAGCAGTCAAACGTTTTATTAAAAGTAAATTTAAAAGCTGTGTTAATGCAGGTGAAAGTGACCATTTACATCAATTGGATGTCAACTTGCTGTCAAATGTTTAACGAACTGTAACTTTTGAAAGCATATCAAACGTGACTCTAACAACTGCCTTATTTTTTTGAGTGATTTTTTAAGTGTTTAAAAAATGGTTAGATGCCACTAAGTAGGTGGCATAGCCTTAACCACGTGTTGTAGGTTGAAAGTCCGAAGACTTTTCTCGTCCTTATCGAGGGAGATGCTAACCTTCTCTCGGCTCATACAACACGATACTCATAAGCATTGCTTCTGTATTTATACATGCAAAAAGGAGTTTCACCAAAACGTGTGGGATGTATTGATAATCGCTATCTGTCTCATTTTAGCTAAAGATAGGTAAATTATAAAGTTTTAATATCATTCCTTTAAAGTTTCTAACTAATATATCTTGAAAAATTGTTAATTGCATGAAAAGCGATTCCGGACCACCACGCATGCGCAGTGCGATTTTTTCTGATAAATCGAAATTTCATTGTTATGTTACCTTATGCTTCACATTTTCAGTTTTCTATTAGTTTCCAAATGTGTTTTATAGATTTCTTCTGAAAGTATTACCCGAGTAATTCTTCGATTCCATTTTTAATTATATATTTTTGAATTTCCCTCTTTATGAAATTAATTTATTTTGATTGTCGTATCTGATTTTTTTATTCCTAACCGTTGGCGTAATTGTGGTTATCATCATTTCGTCAACAGTAAACCGCCGGTACTAACCAGTTATAACTGGTTTTCTTATGCTCTCTTGAGCGACAGACTTAGGAACCTGTTTCTGGCCTCTTGTTATAAGAACTTAAAAATATTTTGAAGCTCAAAATTTCGTAAGCACGCTCTTTTAGGACCAATGAACAAAATATTAAATGCGACCAAAATTTATTGAATGTGTTTTAGAGATATAACGTCTTGTACTTTGGGAGAAATCATATTTTGATCAGCAGAAAAAACTGCCATTTCCGTGAATATTCCCAAGAAGGTTTAGTCTAGTTGGACAGGGTTTTGCCACAAGTTAGGAACAACAGTAACACAAATGAAACGCTTATAGTTTTGATGTATGAATGCTAAAGATATCAAAGAAGAAGAAGAAGAAGAAGCAGTCTTGTCGTTTTTGAGATTTGCCGGCCCTCATGAACGTATTCTAAACAATGCAGTCACCTTTTGGTGCCTGTCGTCTGATTGGTTGAGATCATGACACATGACAGGTAGTCCCCCATTTCTTTACGCTACTCATCTCTTATTTTCAAATCTAAAGGTTTAGTAATTGTTCAGAAATTTAAAAAAGTAAAACAATCGGTTCCTCCTTTTTTCAAGGAAAAATACACAACAGGTGATAATGAAAAGAGTTGTTGATATGAGTGGATAGTACGAAGCTAAAGAAATGGCGTGCCTCGGCGCGCTTATCAGGAAAAAATTTATTGACCCTAAAACTATAGCGAATACTCAACTGTCACGATGCTTGAGTGTTCTCGATTTGACTGCTCTTGGAGTTGGGTCAACACTGGGGGCTGGAGTATATGTTGTTGCGGCTGAAATTGCCCGTGACGTTGCTGGTCCTGCCGCAATGATTTCATTTCTAATCGCAGGAATTGCCTCTGTGTTATCTGGGCTTTGCTATGCTGAATTTGGAGCCCGTGTGCCTAAGACTGGCTCTGCCTATGTTTACAGCTACGTGACGATCGGAGAGATCGTAGCCTTCGTTATAGGGTGGAATTTGGTGCTGGAATATATGATCGGTGCTGCGGCCATCTCGAGAGCTTGGAGTGCTTATTTTGATTCTGTCTTACATGATCAAATTCGTACGTTTATCATCAAGAAAATTGGAACAATTAGTGTGGACGGACTTGGTAATTATCCCGACTTTCTGGCCTTGTCAATTTGTTTATTGATCACATCTATCCAATTGACGGGTGTCAAGAAGTCCACTCGCTTCATCTTCCTGATCACGTTGGTCAACATTGGGGTCATTACGGTGATAATCGGGGTTGGAGCAACGCTTGCGGAGCCCAAGAACTGGAAGCATTTTATGCCGTATGGAACAACTGGTGTTCTAGCAGGTTCAGCAACGGCATTTTTCGCGTTTGTTGGTTTCGATGTCATAGCAACCACTGGAGAGGAAGCAAAGAACCCCAGCAAGTCCATTCCTATAGCTATAGTAGCGTCATTACTGATATGCTTTACTGCATACTTTGGTGTTACAGCGGCAATCACATTGGTGGTGCCTTATAATGAGCTCCAGCTTGGCGCTGCTCTTCCTAAAGCATTTGCGCAACGTGGAGCGTATTTTGCTCAGTATGTCATAGCTGTTGGAGCACTGTGTGGTATGACGGCTGCCATTAATGGAGGACTTTTTCCCCTTCCTCGTCTCCTCTACGCCATGGCTTCAGATGGACTCATCTTTAAGTTTTTCTCTTACGTCAGTCGGAGAACTGAAGTCCCTCTGGTAGGGACACTATTCTCAGGTGCTCTAGCGGGTATCCTTGCGATGCTCTTTGAGCTTCAAGAACTCGTTGAAATGATGTCCATTGGGACTTTACAGGCGTACACCATCGTTTCCACGTGTGTTCTCGTCTTGCGCTACCAGCCTGGTGGAATCGGAATTACCCTTGACGACGAACCGCAAGGCGAAGATGATGCGTCTGCCCCTGAATCTCCCAAAGGGCCAACTGAAAAATCTAGCAGAATTGCTAGATATACTATTGCGTTTCTTTTTCTCCATTTCTTCGGACTGAGCGCGTTTCTCATTTATGGAATGGTGTCATTGTTTGAAATGAAGCCCTGGGCCATTTTTGTTGCAGTCCTATTAGTCATTACGTTTATTGCTAGTGCTGTTATAATTGGTGTTCAACCTAAAAGTCGAATCAAGCTGCCCTTCAAAGTTCCATTAGTGCCTTTCTTGCCTTTAGCATCAATGTTTATCAATATATATTTGATGATGGAGCTGAGTTCAGTCACTTGGATTCGGTTTTGCATATGGATGACTATAGGTAAGAACAGAATCTTCTATATGCGTGTACTCGGGTCTTCTACATATGCTTTTTGATTACCGACTTAGTTCTTCATAATTTTACTGTATATTTAGGTTCTTTATAATGGGAAGCACGGCTTGCGCCTTGGCCTAGCAGTGAGAACGGTTGCCAATCCGGCCAGGCTCGAGTAAAGCTGCTTTTTTTTCGTTCTTTAAATTCATGATCTTTGAGGATTTTTCTTCCTTCGTAGAAAATCAACTTCTAAATTCAAAATGGAGATCAGTTTCAAATCCAATAGGACATTTGCATGAAGGCGTCATTAACCTCTACTACCAGAATCCCTTGCACACTTTCTTTTGTTCAGTTCATTAGCACCTT
>OCZR010070938.1:491-12468 GCA_900234385.1 Anemonia viridis
GTGACAACTCTAGGCTTGGTAAAAATATGGAAATTGCACTGAGCCAGGATTCATAATGAAAACAAAACAGGCTTCCCCTGCGAAATGGATTCCTAGCTTTCTAGGAATTCCTAGGAAATCTTAGGATTTCCTAGGAATTCCTAGAACAATCCTAGAAAAAATAATCTCCTAAAGAAGGTGTGAAAATACAGATTAGAACATTTCCTAGAAATTCCTAATAATTCTTAGAAAATCTGACAGCTCCAAAAAGTGTCAAATTCTAGCTTAACAATTCCTAAGAATTCCTAGGAATTCCTAGGAAGAGTTACTAACGCTAATTGAACAGAAAATAATTTAGTGATAAAGAGTTTCAACAAGTAAATTTACTCGGAAACTCTTTATCACTATATTATATACCAAGTACACAATAACAACTCTCTAATAGAAAATAATTTATTTAAATGATTTACTTTTCATTTAACAAAAAAATTGATACATACAGTGTATAAAAAGTAATGATTTTGATAAAACTGCTTTGAACTCCAGTATTTACAAGGGTTTAAGAACAGTTTTACAGTATGAAAATGACAAGTCGGTGTTATAAATGTACAAGGGTTTTTCATAACTATTTAAGCCTTAAACCAAATCACCCACAAACACCATTGAAATTGGGGAATTTTATAATACACAGGTTACTTGGATTTCCTTCGAGGAGAAGTACTTTCTCTAATATTTCTTCAACGTTTTTGACTTTGAGCTGTGATCTACAAAGTAAAATAGTTAAATGTCAGACATTAAAAGCTTTTAGAAATAGAAGTCATTAACCACGCTAGTACATCCAGATAGGGAAATTAAATCATACCAGAGGTCTTGAACTAAAAAACTGGCAGACTAAGGGTGTTTATTAGCATCAAATCATTTTTTTCAAGGCCTGAAGGGCAATTCTTTTTCAGCATCAACTTTAGAATTTTGCACTTTACCTATCTGTTCTTTTTTTAATTTGTTTCGTAACGCGGAAACCCAGGATACCCCCAAACAGCCAATCAGAACACACATTTAGCATCTAACATTGTCATTTTTGGCATAAAATCTTTCTCACCTTTCATTCTTTATACGTAATACATGATGCCCAGCCTCACTGAAGAAGAATGGCCTTTCCATATCAATATCTAGTTGTTTGTAGACTGCAACTACTTCTCCACTCAATGTATTCCATGCAAACAACTCAATCTCTCCAAGGGAGTCATCATGAAATTGAACAACACATGGATTGCGCTTAACCATTCGTGTGTAGCGTTTGGAAAAGAAAACATGTCCTGCCACCACAATCCTAGCAGCTATATAAACCCTGCTTTCTCCAATAAGGGCAGTGACAGCTCTTGATATATGCTGTGGAAGGCCTTGAAATTTATGTACACCTCCACCAATAGAGCAATTTTTGGCTGCCTTCAAGTTTTTGATCCTGAATTCATTAAAAAGATACAGCTGATCATAATTTTCAAATATTTTTGTACCCACCCATGTGAACCTTTGACTTACTCTCTTTTTGTACTTATCATACGCTTCATGAAGTCTTTGGTGTTGCTTTCTTTCATCAAATGAACCTCAAATCTAAGGCGACTTGCTGCATGAAGCATCCAAATCAACTAAAATAAATATTAAGTGACTACAAATTAGTGAAGGACTTACATTTTAATCAATCACTATTAAATATTTACCTGACGGCATACATTTCCAGTACCATGAGTGAATTCCATCAATGTGCCATTCATGTCTTCGAATCCAAAAGTACACCAAGCCCAGAGTGGACCCCATCCCTCAACATAATCTGCCAGATGAGCACCTGCATTATGGACATTTAGACCAGAGCTTCCTTCACCTGGAACAATGACATCATGTCTAAGAACTGCAATTATGTAGAACTCTGCTTATCCATTGGATTTATGATATTGTTAAAGTTATGAGAAATAAGTTACATAAAACATTATTACCATATAGATCTTTAAAGTCTCTGTAGAATATTAGCAGCAGATCTCTTGCGCGAGAAAGGTTTGATGGGGAAATGGTATCACCTAACAGTAAGAAGATCCCTTCTGCCAGATGGGCAAAGTGAAGAAGGTATTTATCAGGTAGAAAGCCCACCAAACAAGGAAGTGAATAATACAGCAGCCAGGCCTGAAGCTCTGAAGCTAATAAAGCAAAACAATTAATACAGAGCTATTATTACAATCTGTATGGGCAACTGCACATATAACTGTAGAAATAATGAATGGTTTATTGACAGCATATCCATTATACAATGCTCATTTCTAAATATAGATATATATCACATCATATCATTACAGTATATCATATACTGTATCATATTATATTGTACTTGGCTAGCCAATTGTTGCCTCACATTTAACAGCGACAATGTAATACTCTACTCTTGCTGCACTTGGGGCAAACGTGCCACTTACCATGTGGACTACCGATAGAAATGTGCCATTTCAGCTGGCCTTTTTTTAACATCTTCAGGTAACCAATAAAATGTTGTATTTCTGATTTGCCATGGTAAGTGAAGCAAAATAAGCGAAGTCGTACCTATCTTTTAAATTCTTGTAAATGCTTTTCAAGGTCTCTTGGCAATCTGGCAAGAGTATCTGGTGGTCTCATTTCCACTAACCGCTTGTTAATCTTAGAAACCTTACAACAATACAAAATTATATTTTCATTAGAAACTATGATTTTCATATTTTCTTCTATACATTCCCTGATTTTTACACAGCTTTTGAGTGTAAATAGGTATTAAGATTTTTTTAATTCATTAGTCTTTGAGCAAATAGACCGGTTGCATGACGACGTTTCATACCTCTAGATACAATCCCTTTCCGTTGCTTCCTTTGTTTTCTTAATTCCTACTATTGTCTTTAAATTCTCACAGGAGTTTTGGCATTTGAATATCAAAAGAAAGTTTGAAAAGTACTGTAGTACTAGAGGTATGAAATGTCATCATGCTTCAGGTCTATTGGATTGACCATACATGTCATTTGGATATGGACTTTTATACTCGATAAAGTCTTCTTCATTAGTATTCTATATACACCTATTTCAAAAACATTGTCATCGCCAAATACGATAGGCAAATAGGCAATAGGACAACTAAACAGAAATAATCAATATTTGAGTGCAGTTTCTGGGCTACAAACAACACTGGATATCTGAACACTTAAACCTCCGTGTTCTTGACTAGAATAAAAAGCAGAAATACAAGTGATTTTAGCTATTCTTAGATCCTGAAATGAGCTATTGCCTATTGCCTTGACAACGTTTATTTGAAATACATGTAGGTATGTATATAAAGAATACTGATGAGGATGACTTTATCAGAGATAAAGTTGCATCCAGTTTAGATGAAGAATAGAGCCTCGTCAAGGTCAGTCTAAAAGACAACCTGCAAAATTTCTTTGACTTCAAGTTTCATTGAGTTTTTGAAGTAGTTCAACAAACTCACAAATTGTGTCTTTAATCAGGTCTAAAACCACTTGGCTTCACCTTAAGCCTGATGAAACACTCCTGCTTGTTTATTGAACACTACAAGAATATTTATTTTACCTGTCCTCCAATGAAGAAGGGCTTCTTGTGATTTTTGGATGATAACCATTTGTGCAAGAGAGTTTTTGTGATTCCTAATAAGCATCCATGCATGTAGTCAGGAACCATTCCCAATACTATGTCAAACCATTCCATCAATGCCAGGCTGGTTACTCCAAAGACACCTTTGACCTAGAATTTCATAAAGTTTAAAACAGATGAAGTCCATGGAAGGTGTATATATTTTTTCATCAAACGTCTTTCATTCCAGGATTGCAAATTTACTGTCTCGATGATCGTAATAACCAAGATAACGATAGCATTGAACGGCGCCACAAAAGCTACAGTAACCTGAGTAGCCCGAATCCACCGTTAATATCGAACAATAATAATGTTCTAAAACCACCACAGTAGTTTTATTTGTATAGTTTCGACGAACGCCTATTTGTCCGATTTGTATAGGGTTTTTATTTCAAGTGTAAGATTTGATCGAGTTTTATTGTACATTAGATGTAATACATGAATATCAGGCTAAGAGAAAGGGCCTGACATCAGTCATAAAGCAATGAACATCGATTTTCGACGGCACGGACCGGCTTCATATCACAACATTCAATGACATTTCACAAAAACTTAGTTATCTCCAATATACAAGTTCGACATTTTCTTGTTTCTTTTTCTTTCCCCTTTTTTAATATGATTATTTAAATTTATGAATATTTATATTTTGACCGGCCTGGATATCACCATGTCCGGCCAAAAACAGTTTTAGCTGGACAACTTGTCCGGTGTCCGAGCCACTGTTATTTTAAGCCCTGCAATGTAGACATAAAAACTTTACAATTACCTCCTCATTTTTTTCATTTGCCTCTAAAGCATTCTTAAGGAAGGACTGGCATGTTCTTTTGGATGCTGCTTCTGTTGCTGATTTATATGGGTAGCATCGTGTGTGCCCTTTTCCTTGACTCACTACCAAACCAGGCTCCTCACATGTAAGGCAGCCATTTTTCCCATTGTGATGAGTCTTGTCTAGAAGGTATGCCTTGCCTTGAAGATCAGTAGAGCCAAGGAGAACAGCAACTCTAACATTAATAGAACTTTGCTGCTTTGAAAGCATGATTTTAAGTCCTGCAATTTTAAAGTAATCCTAATTAAAAATATATTTAATGCCTACTTTAGATAATGTAGCTAGACAATTCTTAATTATAATGATAATATGCACAACCTCAATTTACAACATATCATTTCACCACAATCAATCACCTCTCGAAAATAACATGTATGGATATTACCTCATAAGAAAATTTCAAGGCTTACCTTCCTTATACAATGCAGTCATGTGTTCAGCAAAGGGCTCAAAATACACACCAAATGGAGGCTTGCCTTTACCTTACCAGATTCCCCACATAAGCATGTTTTGCTTGGAAAACCTAAAAGTAAGGATTTGTGAAATTAAGAAACTAGAATAGGGGACAGATCCAAGAATCAAAGAAAGGGGAGCTGGAAAGGTTCGCAGAGCCTTCATTGTTGAAATTGCACTTTCTCTATAAAACTCTCTCCATTTTTTGAGCAAAAGGGGAGGCTGCAGCCCCTTCTCTCCTTCCCCCCACACACACATCTACCCCTGAGAATTTTATTTTTTAATATCAATGTGGCTTTAATTAAGCAACTAATTGCTGGAGTAATATTTTCAATCTTTAGTAGTAAACTGAGCATTGTTGCTTCCAGTTGCATGTCATTGTGAATAAGAAATCACATGACATTATGAACAAATAACATTTTCTCAAGGAAACGAATGATAAAAGTCTATCATAACTATTATACTGGAATTTAAATTAATGCTTTGTTGATTATGTATATATACGTATCAGGAGAAGGTAGCTCATTTACTGCCAGAAAAACAGGCCACAGAGAAACACTCGAAGATGAGTAAAGCGGAGCACCATCCGTATTAAACATCAAGCTAATATTGTTGGTATTATTAAGAAATTGTCCTTCTTTGCACAATGCGAGGTAGTATTTCCAATCTATGATGTCAGTCATTGTAGATTTGCCACGCGATGCTATTCTCTGCTGAATGATTTTCCAGACTCCATCTCCTAGATCAAGAGTAAAAACAAATTATTTGAAAGAAAATGAAACAAGAAATATATCTACTTTGCATCCCAGTATAACCTAATGCATGGTGTAAATTTTATGAGCCTAAATATTACTCCTACTCACTTTCAAGTAGACTCTTCAATTGTTCATGTATGTTCACAGTGGCAAAACCATTCTTATGCCTCTTTTTTGATTGCTGTGGAAGACTCCCTCTGAACCTCAATCTGAAATGATTATGAATCAGTTACTGTAAACCAGTAGTAAATTTATCTGAAAATATACCATCCCACCAGTAGCTAAGTTACCACCAATTTCATTATTTACTCTCAACTTAAATAAATTTCAAACCGTTTGATTCATGGAAGACAATGACAATCGCCAATCCTGGCATAACAAAATCAGTCATGTAGCAAAAAATTATTACATGTTTACTACTGTAGTTACCCTTCACATCCTTCTGTGGAACAATGGTAGGTCTCTTTATTTTCTGGATAGAGGCGGAGGCACACTTCACAGATATCATAAACTTTGACTTCACAGTGCCCACAGACCTCTTGTACTGTATTGAGACTGAGGGATTGAAATAGTTCCTTTTCTGGGAGCACTATTTTGATTAGTTCAATCATATCTTTTGCTGCTTCATTTGTTAGAGAATGTCTAGACACAAAAGACATGATTGCCATGCTTATATCCTTTAGCTCTGAATCATCTTGATTTGCTTTATTGCTCATTTCATCACCACTGACATCCATATCTGATTCATCTTTTGAGCTTATAATGCTGTCGGCTGAAGAAGACGACAAATCACTATCACTTTCAGTGTCACTACTGGTGGACTCAGCATAATTGTCTTGATCACTGTACCCAGTGAACTCAGCATGATTGTCTTGATCACTGTATCCAGTGAACTCAGCATGATTGTCTTGATCACTGTATCCAGTGAACTCAGCATGATTGTCTTGATCACTGAACTCAAAATAATTGTTTTTACAAGGATTTGAGGAAGTTGACCTTATCCCGTTAGCTGTTCCAGTGGCAAAAGTTCTAGTTTGGATTTCGTGCTCACTACAATGAGGCAGATTAACATCAAACGCCAGTATGCGATTCCGACTACGAACTTGCTTGTGGCGATTATGTTGGGTCTGTCGTGGAACTTTGACATTTTTATCTTCTTCGTATAACTTGTATTTCCTCTTGAATAGCGCTAATTTAAGTAGACAAAAAAAGTGTTTCAATCATTACTGTAAATAAATCATAAACCTTGCAGCTTACACTGCCTGTAACTCAAGAATAATCACCGAAGCAGTGAAAAATATTTTCAATACTTACAGAGGCCATTGTAAGCATGCACACTTCTCAAGTGGCTTTC
This sequence comes from Anemonia viridis, assembly GCA_900234385.1. NCBI lineage: Eukaryota > Metazoa > Cnidaria > Anthozoa > Actiniaria > Actiniidae > Anemonia > Anemonia viridis. The sequence continues at coordinate 7,516 of OCZR010070938.1, forward strand.
AAAAGTCTGTTGCCGTGACAAAATCCTGCCACAAGTAGTACATTGAAACCTTCTTCTGTTGTCTTCGCTTATTAACACTTTGAAATGTTCTCTTTCATCTTCTTGGGGCAGTAAAATACCAGCCATAATTGAGGAATATTAGAGGAATATTTCATCGTACTTACCCATCCATGGCGGCTAACAATACCCAGAAGGCAATGCTATAGACTTTTCCCGCCAATTGAATCACGTGATTAAGCTCGTCCAATCAAGATCCAGATTAACACAAAAATCACGTGAGAGTACACGCGCTTCATTCAAACGTTTCTTTGTCGTAGCTTGCCGGTTGAGAGCGTTTAGTTTATCGTGACCTTTTGTCTTTTAAAAAAAAATATTTTATTTCTTTATTGTTATACGTTAATCATGTGGATAGTGGTTGAATGGATTACAGAAAAGTCGGTGAGTGTTCTTAAAGAAAAGGACATCGCGAAGAAGGGGAAGGAAAAGTCGAATTTGGTTGGGGAGATCGTTGAAGTCCCTTTGAGCGGGAAAGATGGCTTCTCAATTCACAAGGCCAAAGTTCTTGCTGTATACGGTAAGCATTGAAGTTTTCTATTAGTTTTGAGCAGATCTTAAATAACCTCTTAGTCTAATATCATAAACGTGTGGTAGAAATGCAGGAGAAAGCTAATGTACCGGTTAGTGACCCAGAGTTTAGTGTGATATTCAAAATGTATGAATCGCCATGAATGACGCTATTGTTGTATCATATAACTTATTTTTATTTCTTATAGGCACTAAAACTGAGGCCCTTGAATTTGAAAAGTCATTAACCAAACCAAGTAAGCTTGATAATGCTTTATTTTAATAAAGTAGAGTATTTAAGGGGTAAAAGGGCTAAATTATACATCCCGCCTTTATCATTCATGCAAGCATTCATAATGATTTAACCAAATTTCAATAATCGTTAATCAAATTTCAGTTGATGATTGTCAGGGCAAGAGAAAAAGGAAACCCACACCCAAAGCGAAAGAGATAGATGGAAGTTGTAAGTATGTTTAGTACTCTATAGAAGATTTCACTGTAGTGGGGCAAATTTTGTGTGATTTTATATCTCTGCTCCGTTTTTAAAATATTTTCTAATTGAAAAGCTTTTCTAAGTTGGTACCACATATTATTCTAAGATAAAAGGATAAAATGCTTGCAAACGGATTTTTCAAGCTATTCTATTTTCTTGTAATTTCCAGTTCAGGGCCACCATATTTTCTTAGCTTTATCAGGCCCAGATCAGACGTTGAACTTTTGCCACATTGAATGTAATTGCATCAAGTGTTGAGAAACTAATAAAAGTATTGTATACGAAACTCAATCAATGCTGTCTACTGGTGCTAAGCAAAAGAGCTAATGTCTTATATTGTAGTTTTTGTGTTTTCTTAGCCGCTTGACCCAACAGGCAATTACATTTGACACAGCATAAGTTTGACGTCTGAACTGGGCCTCACTTACATCAATATTTAGTTTCATTTTCTCTTTCTGAGCTGACATAGTGTTTGATTTGCAATTAGCTTACAGTGATGATGAAGAAGTACATGTAAATAAAAAGGCAAAGAAAAGCAAAGCCATAGAAATTTGTTCTGATGATGATAGTGGTGGCAGAGCTGTAGATGACGATGGAGATGCTGAACCAGATAAGGGAAAACAGAAAGAAAAGAAAAAGCCAAAGAAAAAAAAACTTCCACCAGTAAGTCATTTGAATTTGAATTTTAAAGACACACAATCATGACCTGCTTTGATTTTCTTGTACTTGTTTTGTTATACGAACACTGTTACATAATAAAAAAATATTTTCAAATACTGACAAAATGAAAATTTCTGCTTCTCTTTTGCAGTTGCAAGACAAAGTTCAACAAGAGAGAGTGAATGAAGTTCTCTCACAAAGAAGAAACCAGGCACTGGCAAACACAACTAAAAACCAGCAGTCACAACAAACACTCAACCAACAACAGCCACCTTTTACACCACAGACAAAACAAACCCCACCACGACCTTCTATTACACCACCTGGACAAACTTTCAACCAACATCAGCCACCGTTAACACTTCAGACAACACACAACCTACCACTGCCTTCTATTACACCACCTGGACAAACACTCAACCAACATCAGCCACCTTTAACACCTCAGACAACAAACAACCTACCACTGCCTTCTATTACACCACCTGGACAAACACTCAACCAACATCAGCCACTGCCTTCTGTTACACCGCCTGGGCAAACACTCAACCAACATCAGCCACCTTTTACACCTCAGACAACAAACAACCTACCACTGCCTTCTATTACACCACCTGGACAAACACTCAACCAACATCAGCCACCTTTAACACCTCAGACAACAAACAACCTACCACTGCCTTCTATTACACCACCTGGAAAAACACTCAACCAATATCAGCCACTGCCTTCTGTTACACCGCCTGGGCAAACACTCAACAAACATCAGCCACTGCCTTCTAATACACTGTCTGGGCAAACACTCAACCAACATCAGCCACCTTTTACACCTCAGACAACACATATCCCACTGCAATCACAACATTTCAGTACACATACGAGATCACAACCTTTAAATACTGAAACATACAATTTAACCCCTTTAACAACACGGTATACAGATAACACTCAGCATCCATCATCTTTCAACTCATGGATGTCACAAACACTCACTGAACCAACACACACACGCACATCCATGTTATCATTATTAGATGATGATAATACAGTCAACAGTTTCACTTTTGACACTGAGCAGCCAATGCCTGGTGATTTCTATAGATTTGTAACTTCTGAAATCCAGAAGCTAAAAGCTGAAATTGTGTGCCTGAAATCTGAAATAAGATCTCTACGAAAGAAAAAGGTAAGATAAATTTAACCTATTACATTTTCATGAATAACTCTACATGTCTTTTTCCACATACATTGTATTTATTATCAACTAATCTCCACTGTGGGAACTTAAGTAAGTTTAATTTATATATAAATTAACTTTAATTTTCTGTTAATTATTAGAGCAACAAAGAAAGTGTGGATTTAGAAGAGCAAATCGATCCAGAGGTAAAAAAAATTATATTATTTGTTACTTTAAAGCTAATGTGTGATGTTAAGTTTATTTATTTAAAACAAGAAATTTATGGTAAAAAATAAGTTTAAATGGACCCTTCAACTCCAAAACTATCCCATATGCAACTACAGTTACAAAGAAACTTTACTAAAATATTGTTTTAAGTCTCACTTATAACAGACTGACAAAAACTCTTTGATACTAAATATTTCCTGCTTTTAACATCAGTTTTATTTAATCTTGAAGTTTTCATGTTTATTTCAACAGAAGAAACTTGAAGTGGTGGCTTCTTCTTTCTCTGAGCCAAGACAAGCTCTCAGAGAATTGGTTTTCACCTCCTTTACTAAGGAGGACCTTAGGACCAAAACAATAAAGGGGGTGAAGACCTGGAAGTGTGGAGAGGAGAAGCCTGAGGCCTTGGACTCCCAAAAGCTGGAAGCGATTCTGAGTAAGTCCATTTATATTTTACTTACTGTATAAATGTGCATAATGTACAGTTATGAAACAAATTTAAGCTTTCACAAGAGCAGCTGAACAAAGTTTCTCTACAATTAAATGCTTTAACTAGAAAACATTTTTTGATAATCCTCACAGGTTATTAACAATTCAGCATCACAACTTTAGAAAACGGATGTTTTATATAAGCTCTAACTTTATTTTTTAGGTGTGATGAACAGCAAATTTAACTTGCCAAGGGATAAAACAAAAACAATGATAAGGAATATAAAAAGAGGAATACAATATAAGTAAAATTTAAATAATGATCTGAATTGTGCCTTAATCAGTTGACATGACCTTTGTCAGCCCTTCATGCTTGTCTTTTTATTTCTTTATAAGAGCTATATATTTTTTTCCTTTTGATTTATATCAGTGAAAGTTAAAAATTATTGTAAAATTGAAGATTGACTCATCAGGAGAAGAGACTTTAAATTAATTGCTGAATATTATATCATTAAGATTTTTATTAAATTATGAAAATTATAGTACATCTTTTAGCTTTGTGGACATTTTTATTCAATTAAGCCTTTTCTTTGCAAAATTATTAGAGACAATAATATTCCTTTATTTAGTGTAGCATTTAAAGTAGTAAAAACATTTTTGCTTATTATTTTGGTGATTCTATTCCTGTGTAACTTATTAGTAGTTTGAGCAATGATTTTTCCTAGGATTTTCCTAGGAAATTCCTAGGAAATTCCACCTATATCCAGATACTATAATTCCTAGGAATTATCAGCATTCTTCGCATTCTTCGTCCCAATTTACTGTGAACTTTCACACCTTGTTTCTAGGATTTTCCTAGGAAATCCTAGGAAGCCCTAAGAAGATTTTCCTAGGATTTCTTAAGAAAATCCTAGTATTCCCTAGGAATTCCTAGGATCATTTCGCAAGGGTTGTGATAAATCAATATTATAAGTCTTCAAAAACATCCGAAAACTTCTTCAATTCGAAAAAAAAATTGTTATTGATTATAGACGATAGAAAATATGAATGTTTGCATAGAACAAAGCATTTTTATTTAGCAAATGTTTACACAAACTAGAAGTCTAATATTTAAGGTTAATACATATGCCTTTTTCATATTTCATTCAACATTTAAATATATTATCTATAGAAATTTCAAAACTATCCCAGATATGACAAACGAAAACTTGTTTTGACATCTCTCGCCTGAGGTATTTCAGTTTAGCCTTGTTGGCCATCACAACTATTAAGTTGAAATAAAACTCAAATCTTTGTCAAATTTAGCCTTTTTTCCTTGAAATACACAAAAATAATAATTCAAAGCTTCAAGTATCGCTTTTCTCGTTCATAACTACTGAAGAAAAATATTGCAGTAAATATAAAACTT
>OCZR010071049.1:4581-19751 GCA_900234385.1 Anemonia viridis
TTTAGAATCACGCCATATCCCTTTGTTCACAACTTAAGCCTCACATCGGTGCGAGTTTTGGATTTGGTCTATGTTCCGGCTACGATTCCATCATTGCAAGTGAATTGAATTAAAACCATGCTTAAACTACAAACTACAATTGAGCAAGCCCTTCCCTCTCACTAGAGATGTCCTTGGTTCTATATCAGTCCACTACTTTAAAGATAATTAATAGAAATTGAAGAAACTTTTCCAATTAAAATGTAATTTCTGAAGTGGCTCGTCCGGAAATACTTAGGATTCACGTACCCGGGCGGCGGTCACGTTAGATGAAGAACAATAAAATCACTTTACTCTCACGTAGAAGGAATGTATTCCTGATTGTTCCCGTCATCTAATATGTCTGCCGTCATGTGGTAGTGCAAAACCTTTATAGCGTGCTACACCATTTGTCAGCCAGTATTTTAGAGGAATATTTGAATGTTTTTTAAAGCCTAAATTTTGGACAAGCAAATCTTTTTTATCAGTTCGTTCGTTGTCAAGGGTGCACGCCCTGCAAGACCAGTATCTTGAGCCGATTGGAAGTGATATTAAAAATCTTGGTGCAGTTTTCATAATTTGTCTGGTACTAGTCATATTACCATACCATCACAAAAGATAAGTATGATCGCCTGACCGAAATTATGTTGGCGTTTTATGCTGCTGTGTTAATCCGGAAGTACTACGTACATCAAGACCCTAGACCTATTCAAGACTAGCGATTGCACGTCTCTAAAACGTGACGGGCGGAGCGAGCTATCTGATAGACTATAAGGCTCTAGAAGATGTAGAGAGCACGAGTCGTCAACTAGGTTTATATGCAACTGTACAAACAGACAAACAAACAAACAAACAAACAACTGGTGTAGCATTTCTCTGACGTCATTGACTCCTTCATCCTCATTTGCATACAATAGGGATTCGTGGCCATATCAGTTAGGCTTTGGCTATGTTACAATGAGTGTTCAGTCTTAGAAACAGAAAACCCGAAAGTATATGATTTTAGCATAATAGAAACTTAAAGCAAGTTTATGAAAATTAAAAGTTGGCAGTTAAAAAAGCGAAAATAATTTTCAAGTTTTCTAACTCCTTTTTCTCTGATAATGCTTTGGAATGTTTCTTCAGTTGTCGGCTTTATGAACTTTGCTGAGCACAATGTTAAATGCTACTTAGCTTAGCTTATTATCTTTGCAATGAAGCTTGAATTCAAAACTGAGGCATGTAAACACAGCTACAAACTTGTTCAATGCTTACCGCTGAAGAAGCCTCTAGATGGAGCGATGCTTGATCAGTGTATTGTGCACTGAATGGCTAAGGTGCCTCTATATATGAGCTTACTAAGCAACTATTACGGTCAATACCACACGTAGAAGTATGATACAAACGTCTAGATATTTTCAACTTTCTGACGTTCCTGTGAGTGACCTGTGGTGGCGTTTCTTCCGCTTTGTGTAATATTTCAGTGGAACAAGAAATGACTAATTGTTGTATCCAACGGCGAACAATACATTCTAGCCATGACAATCAGATCAGTCTTTGGTTGGCCTTCAGTCTGAGATTGCAACTAATCTTTGAAACTATGAAAATTACTTATTAAGTCTTTTGATAAGAGACGCACAGCTATGGTTAATAATAACATAGACCCTTGCATGATACAGTGCAATAGACCTTTTTACCGATACGGCGGCCATCTTGAATTCTATTGTTTTTAGTGAGAAATCATGGGATGCCGAGGGGGCAAATGCTAGAAAATTTAAAGTATGCAGAGCTTTTACGGTATATCTTTAAATGTATCTTCCCCTTTCGACTTCATCAATCAATGGTCGCAATTATACGAAATACAGATGAGAGCAGTAATATATCAATGACAATCAACTTCGAAGCGACGGAGGATGTTGTGCCTGCGCTAATCGTACGATGCCTCTCAATCAGCTGTACCGATGGAATCGTCCGATTAAGAATCACATTTTCTGCAAGCAAACGGCAGACGTGATCACGTTTTCATCGTATCCCTGCATATCACTTTACCTTTTGCAAACTTTGCCTTCCTTCCTCTCACCAAAGAGAAATATTCTCTTGTTTGTCTTCTACTTCGAGAGTTTGTTTCGATTCAGTTTTAAACGAATTCTAAAGATTTGTTTTTGCTTGGCAAAGGGCGTTTCGCGTGCCGCAAACGAAATGCTTACACTCTTTTCGAATCGGAAATGGCATGCACGAGTAGCGTTTACTAATATTTTCTCCTATACATGCATACGTTTTTTTTTTCTACCTTTTTCCAAACTGTTCTTCCCTGTTAATATCAACACTCGGAAAAAAAAATCCGAGTTTTTTTTCCGTTACTTTGGGTCCGTACTTATGCATGTATTTCTTTATGATATATTTGCAGACATACACCTATTTCAAAAAAGATTGATAATGGAAAAAGGTCGATCTGAGACCGATAGGAATTGTGGGAGTTAATCAAATTATAAATACTTTGCTGTAATCATGCCTGAATATTAATACTTACTTCTGACATACTAGTATCTGTAATTCAGTACCATTCAGGTGTGATTACGATAATTAATTCGCGATTTAATAAACTCCCACAATTCCTATCGGTCTCAGATTGACCTTATTCCATTATCAACCTTTTTTGAAATAGAAGTATAAATCTGAGTTACTTCAATTCCCTGGGCATATCGGCAGATACTTTGCACGCATTGCTAAGAAGGGTGTAGCCCGGCAAAATCGTAGAGCTAAGCAAGAAATAGAGTCCAAACAAAAACAAAACATATTTCAAAATTTCTTTAGAAGAAGGCACGGCATGGGCGTAAAAAGGAGTAACTTAGATAAATGCTATGACGTTGCGTTAGATTGTTTGGGTTTTCGGTTTAAAGAGCACCAACTGTGAAAGTTTCGAGTAATGTTTATAAAACAAGCAGGAATAAACGTTACGATACGATGTCAGCGTGTTAGAAGCATCTTTACTTGATCTCGGTATCTGACTCCATGGCTACTGTACCTATGTCTGATTAGCGACCGTCCTTCTAACCATCTTTTTTTCCACACCACAACTATCCCATTCATCCATTAATCCATCCATCCATCCATCCATCTATCCCATCCATTCATTCATCACATCCTGATCATCCCGTCCATCCATTCCATCCATTCCATCCATCCCATCATCTTTTTTTCCACACCACAACCATCCCATTCATCCATTACTCCATCCATCTATCCCATCCATCCATTCATCCCATCCATCATCCCGTCCATCTATCCATTCATCCCATCCATCCATTCATTCATTTACCCATCCATCACAACCATCCATCCATCCGTACGTCCGTCCCATCCATCCATCCATCACATTCATCCATCCATTCATCGATTCATTCACCCGACCCCATCCATACGTCCGTCCGTCCGTCCGTCCAACATTCCATCATTCTACCCAACTATTTCTCGATCATTCAATCAATAAATCGATCAATCCCATCAGTTTTTCAACAACCCGGTCATAACCACATGTCGAAGTCAAGCCTTAGTTCGAAACACATCTTTGGACCATCAGTTGCACAATATCGCAATAAGAGTGTTGTCGGATCAGTATATAATTAGTTACTGGTCAATCAATTCTCTCATGAGAATTCCAACATCAAGTCGTCAGTCTATAGTATTCGCATTCAGGCAGTATATACTATTGTGTAATAGCCTTCAATACTGAATTATTATCATTATAAACAAAACGAAACGAAATGTTCACTAAGCAACAAGACAAGCAACCACCTATGGTGCGAGTGCTGCTCATAAAATAATTTATTACAATGCAAAAACTGTCATCCTTATAAAGGTCCTACAAATTATGTACACGATAGGTACGGCAACCAAACCAGTACTGTAGTCCCCGTGTCACAGTTGCCTGTGCCATCTTGAAAAGAAGTCTTACTTGAATCGGAGAGAGACGAACGGTGAGCTTACAATCATTTACATGTCATGGCCGTAGCCACCGGTACGGTTGGTGCGGTTTTAGCCGGACCACTTTTTACAACCAAAACTACTTTCTCTCTTGAAAGAAAAATATCTATTACATCTATTATCTGAGAAAAACCGGACCAACTTTTAAAAAACCGGACCAGTTTCCAAATGGCGGCTACGGCCCTGCATGTGGATAGTTGTCCAAGGTGTTAAGATAAGGTCTCTCAAGCTCGCTTCAATCAAGATACGGCAGTACCTTTCAAGATGGCGTAGAGAACAGTTAGTACATGTGAATGGGACTATTAACATGCACATTTGCTCTGAACGAAGCAGAAAATCGTCTGCAAAGCTGGCAATCCTCATCAGAATATTTTCTTAATAAACGTTAAGTCAGACAGACAGACAGGACGTTCATATGGGTTCTTAATAACTAAAGCTGGATTAATCCTTTACGAGGGGGATTAGTTTTGTTTGCCAAGTTTTGAGTTCAAACGTTTCCTCAAGTAGATTTGAATTGAGCCTTTGTTCAACACAAAACGGATGGAGTTTATGGGATGTCAATGATATTTGGCCAACTACGAAAATTTTGGATTGTTTGAAAAATTTTTTGTTTTCCAAAAACCAGTGAGGAGACACCTGTTTTGTGTTCCTAGAGTCTCGATATTTTTTTGCGCATTTTTATGTTATTCCTTTTTTATTGCAATATTGCCAAAAGCCGCCATTAGCGCAAAGACAAGGTTTTGATAATTTCTTAAAATTCTCGTACAACAATTTTCAATATTTATTCTGTGCAGCCAAGGTCTTGCAATAGTCACGTGATTAAGATCAAGAGGAGTTCCGGAAATCGTACTTGTGCATCCGTCCAATCGTTTTAACCTTGACTGAGGGTACGCGAGCTGCATTTCCGGAAACCCAGGACTGGTTGACCCCCAACTGGCAAGATACACCTCTCGCGAAAAAAAAAAAAAAAATAGTACAAGCCAACTTACGTGGCACTAAAATCGTATGAGACACGCTTTTATAGAGCTTTGGAAAATAGCACTATTACGAATATAAAGTATGGATCGAGCTATCTAGATAGATTAGATTGTGTTTTCTGCCTTCTATTTCAGTTATATAATTTCCGGACAATACTGGATAGAATTTATCATAGTCTAACTGAATAAACCAGGAGTAAACTTTAGAGTGGCTCAAAAAAGACCACGTCGAGTAGCAGACACAAATAAGTTGGCGTTTTGAAATTCTTATTCTATGAACAGCAATACAAGTAGACCGGTTGTAAGAGAAGAGACTAGGGGTTTAGAACAACATTCAGTCAGTATTATCTTACGAAAACTCAGGCACGTGTCGAGAAGAAATCAAAGCTGCCGGCCGTTTAAACTTGAAATATGTATTCGGTGAAAGTTACTGCTGGCTTTTTGTAAATTGTGAAATTACACTTGCCCTAACTTCGAGAAACATTCTGAAGTATTCTTTTCTGTTGCCAAAAAAGGCATAATTTCTAAGAATCTTAGGAGTTTTTTTAAGTGATCAAAGTTCAAATTTTAGGCGGGAGAGAGCAGAGTTCGATATGGGATGCTCCTCATATTTTCATTGATTGAAAATTAAGGGTTCCTAAGATTATGTTTCGACCACGTCTTGGGGATATTTTGGCTAGCGATGCCTCTTCAAAGAGAAACTGCTTACTATTAAAAAAAACCTCACACATAATAAGATATAACCAAGAAAATATATAAATACCGGGATAAATACCGGGTTAAAAAAAAAAATTATCAATTACTAACCTTGAATATTATTTCAAGCCAAAATATTGAGTTTTGATGTGTCCAGTTCAGAACCACGCTTTGTTGATGTTGTTCGGACCGGTCGGGATTCAAGCTTGGAGAGAGGCTGAGGAACCAGTGGCTTGGGTTGCTTTGCAACAGTGAAAGAACGATGGACGGTGTACCGTAGCTTTATACACACAACCGTGTGATGCTGTGATGTAAATGTCAATACAGACTAGGGTTGTATGATTAACCACCTACTGAGGGCTCACAGATCCTTACAGCACGTGCACAGTGTTTGCACAATACGGTAGGGAGATTCCTCACCTCAAACGTACTGGAACATGAGTGTGTCAATGTTACAACGATATCGATGCGATAATCCATGCGAAACAGGATATTTCATGAGAACTTAAACCAACAAAATATTAAAGCCCAAACTACTTATAATTAGACCCCCTAAGAGGGGACAGAGCGGGGAAAGCGTGCCGGGACATGCCATCTGACGGGAATCGGACTGAGACCAATTTTGTCCCCATCTCCCCCGCCCATAACGTTTTAGATTACCGGAAATGCTTTTAACGCTCATTGCGGTTTACTTGCCGAAAAGCAATTCTGGTTGCCGATCGATTTACTTAGGGCTCAATTACTCCAACTTTCAGTTAAAAAACTCACTGAGTGGGTTAAAGAATAAGTTTTAAAATTTTTTTTGTGTGTGTAAAGTTTATCTAGCACCAGCGAGTTGATTGTCGAGCGAAAACATTTTTACTGACAGTACTGACGAGGATAATTCACCAAGACGAGTCCCTCAATCTAGCCTGCGTAGCCAGGCTCTATTCGTTCGTTTTTTGGGAGAGGGGGAGGGGTAGAATAGAGCCTGGCTACGCAGGCTACCCTCAATTAGGAAGGACTGATTTACTGACTGCATATCGCCATGGCATTCAACTGAACTTCTTCCCATGCAGCCGCTGATCCTGGTTACGTTTGTCCCCACAAATAGCAGGACGGAACTGCTGTTACGGGACATTCAGATCTTTCAGTCCGGGTTCTAGCAGTATGGTGGATTAATTAGTAATCGTACTCAATCTTTCCATGATTCCAAAAGGAAGTGACGTAGATAATGGCATGGTATCATAAACAGGAAGTAAATAACAAAGGATTTCCTCGGACTCCAATATACTTGTAATGGATCAACAAGCTGTGAGACCGTATGAAAGTTATCTCAATCAATAGTATAACACAGTGAGCAGAGAGGATTTCGTATGGCATTTTTGTGTTCCGGTTGTTTCCGAGAGTAGCGTTCAGTAGTGAGATCATGCACGACAGTCATGTTTCCGATTCATCGTCATTGCCTTGAAAAACAGTCGGTGTTTTTCGTGCGGAGTCGGTCGGTGTCGGCAAGCCGCCTGATACATGCTGTCGGTTAGCGGGTGCTTTTACTTTAGCGGTTAGATTTTTTATCTTTTTAGTCATACATTTCTATGACGGTAAACTTAACAAATCACGAGTCCGTGACTATGTTCACCAATGAGTGATGGCCAATGTCCGTATCGTTTTATTGCATGTTCCCTGCGAAATTCGGTCCCGAGATTCTCGCCAGGATCGACCAGTAGAAGCCTCTGCTAGCATTAACATTGCATGTTGTGAACAGAAGTTTTTTTCTTTCTTTGACTCACTTTCCTCGAGTGCTTTGTGAGCTTTGATACATATTTGGTTGCTTAACCCGATACAATTTTTATCAAATGACCGTGGCTTACCCACCCTGCACAAACCCAGGAATTCCTCGAGAATGTAAAATATGGAAAATACATGAAATATCTTCTGTAGTCAACTTGATTCCCTTTGTAAATAAACTTCCTAATTCAACAGACGTCCACACTGGATCACCATATTCCCAGAATACTGATTTTTCTCAAAATAAAAGACGACACAATTAATTCTTTAAAACTCTTTATTTTTTGTCTAAATTTAATTTTTCATAGAGATTATTTATCATTAAATGCACATTGTTATAGGTCTGGATCCGGCCAGTTTGAATTATAATTCCTATTATTCCCTCATATTTTAACTTGATTTTCATTAGTGGTTTTTATAGTATTCAGCTTCAAGTTCCAATAAGTTTCTTTCTAATGTCTGTACCTCGTCCATCCGTTTGGCTTCTTTAGCTTGTTTGATGTAATTCCGAATAATTTCCATTTGCTGTAGTATGGGGTCTGGGGACGAGTCTACCTTATCGACAGAAACTGGTCCCCATCCTTCCCCAACCTGTGAACCACTCCGCTGATCAGTTACACGATTGATCGCGGGCTCATGTCTAAAGTCACCGCTGTTTTGTCTCTGGTGTTGTATAGAAGACTCAAGCCTTCTCTGCATGGCTCTTTCTCTTTCTGCCTTTTCTTCTGCAGCTCTTGCTGCCAAGTAAGCCGCTCTCTCTTGCTGTAGCTGTTGCACTTTATCGCGAGGGGGCAGGTTTGGTAATGTGAACATATTCTCCTGGAGATATCCCGTGGCAAAGGCACGCATCCCTCGCTGGAGCTTCACGAATTGTGCGCTGGGAGGCGTGTCATTTTGAGACCCAAGAGCTCCGATTTTCTTACTGAAATAAAAACAAATTAGCATAATTAACTTTACGAGGGAAACAGGGTTCATTAGTCAAATGAAGAATATTCAGTCAAGTGAAAGGTTCAAATTTGTTGCAGCCTAGATTAACAGGTGGCGTGATAATTTACTGGATAACAATTCCTGGTCAATACATAAAACTGCACTCTTCTAAAGATGTTTTGGACATCCAAAAACCTGTTTACCAAAAGAATTTGTTGTTGCATATAAACAATATAAATGTAGTATGTTTTCTCCTTCGGACCCGTGAGGATCTGGAACCGAAACTAATGATGCCTGCGAAGATATGGATGTCAAGACCCTGTCCAGGTACGCCCTTCTGAAGGATGGATTTCCGCTCTGTAGTTCGTATCATCCCAGGCCTATACATTCCTCATTTTCAGTTTTACTGGGATTTTTATGATAAGGGCTTTGGGGTTACGAAAATTGAGTGGGCTCCAAGCTGTTTGAATACAAACGTAAGTACGTCATAACTGGTGAGACCTGAGGTCAATTTGTGTTGAATACCTTATAATATCCACTGTTTCGTATCTTTTTATCAGCTTTATTCTTACTCCAGATGCTTCATCTAAGTCGTACTGTATATCACCAAGGCTGTAAAGACGAGATCATAAGTAATGAGATCCTTTCGAACAACAACTTTAATGCACACCACAGGTAGCCCAAAACTACTGTTTCTTTATCTGCTACATTAGATCAGTGCAGAGTGCAAATTACTAAAAGTAAGAAAATGTATTATTTTGGCAAGGGACGCTCTATTCAAGTCGCCGTTTTTTTGTTACTTTCCCTTGTAACTCACTAAGTTTTGCATACATCAAAAACAAAGAAAAGTGCGATGTAATATAACGTGTACCATGCAAAAAATTAAAACGTTGACCAAAAATGGCCCTGAAAAAATCCCTCCAAATAGTCCAAAATTACTTGCTGCGCAATAACAAATTACCACCTTATTTGCCGGCATTTGTGTTAACACCAAGTGTGGTCATAACTGGACCGCTTATGTAAAAGTTCTTTCACGTCATCAATGGCCTCATCATAACTGACAGCATCATTGCCGAGGAGTAAAACAACGGAGAGGCCACAGTACTCCAAGCCACATGAAACAACCCGAAAGTACAACGAAACACGACTGGCCACGCCTTTTGCCGAAGGGCCGAAAGAAAGACCTCCAGCATAGAATACAAAGTTGTTTGTTGTTGGTCTGAGCCGATCAAGACAGTGGGATAAAAAAACCTGGAAAAGATCCAATCTTAATAGTTCCGATTTTGGCTACGATGGGTATTCTCTCTATTGACCTTTTTCACGCGATGGCCATATTGGTTTAAACAATAGGTTTGAACCCCAAGCGATAACCTGAACCTCGCTTTAAATCGCTTCAAGCAAGGATTTTTGCTCTAATGGAAAAAAAACATGGCCGCCATGTGTAAAGAGTCTTTTCGGACCGGTGGGCTACCTGTGCCTGCACGAACAACAGAAGCCCCGAGAAAAAAGATATAAACCACAAAGATAGTTGACTGCTGTTACGTTGTCAGAATGTCAGTGACTAATTAAGTTAACAGTAACATACTTTAATGAATCTGCCATCTTGATATAGACAGGACACAGCTTCTCCGCTTCTGCCATGCATTCTTTCATTTTCTGTGTGACAAAAAAACAAAAACAAACAAACAAAGATGAGTTAGTGAAAGGTGCACTGACAATATCTGATAAAGGATAATAGGCAGATCTAAATCTGCACACTTCAAAGAGATCTCTTTCTGGGTGGGGGAGGGGGGATTTTGGACCTGCAATTATTACCTATAGTTAATATTACTGTAGTTGTACATATACACTCAAAAATCATTCATTGTAATACATATACACTCAAAAATCAAAATCAAACCTGTAACACAGTCTTTTATAATAATCACTTACGAACGAACCTCTGGTGACCTTCCTCTATACAACACTAGCCCACTTTACCTTCACTTGCCATACCGGAGTATATTGTATAAAAAGTTTAATGTTTACTCCCCATGCCTATAAGAGTGTGACAATTGAGTCCTAACCTCGTACAGCTGCACAATGGCAGGCTTGATCTGCTTTTCTTTTTCTTGTTTTTCATGCCTATTTTTTTTAAAAATAAGAAAAAATTGAATTCAATTTATTCTTTTCTCATGTCACAAATCACTGGGCATCACACTCAAACCTTTATGTGTGGCAATAGCAAAGCATATCTTGCAAGATGGCTACTGAGATGCATTCTGAAGTGCCGCATGGGATTTGTAGCACACTTTTTACTTTTACACTTTTATTGAGGGTAACATGGCCCTCCAGTCACTGTTGCAGCAATTTTCACAGTGGAATAAAAACATTTAGAATTGCTTTGTTTGTGAGCATTCAACCAGTATATCGAAAGTGGGCTATTCAACACTTTTCATTAAAAAAATTACACAGGATGCCCATGAGCTAAAATTTACATCTTGCATCACAGGGAACCCATTTGCCTTCCAATACTAGACAGAGAAAATCAGCACCTGTAGAGTAGATCTGCACAGACTTGACACGACCTGAAGCCAGTCTCATCTGCATCATCTCGTGATCTTCGTTTTCCTTTTGGGATGTCTGAAGTCTTGTCTAGCTTTAGAAGCTGAACTGCAAAACAAGTAAGCCAAATACTGTTGTTTTATTGGTAAAAATGTCACATCTTCTTGTGGTGTGTTTTATTGATGATGCAGTCTTTTATTGCATAATGCCTTATAGCTTACTAAATTGCAGGTTTTAGTGTACAATGACATCCTTTTGTTTGTGAGTGTTTTCGGTATATCTATCACATCACCATCCATCATCGTTATCATAACATCATCCATCATCATCATCATCATCATCCATCATCATCACCACACCACCATCATCATCCATTATCATCATCACCCATCATCATCATCAACATCATCATCATCCATCATCATCAACATTAACATCATCATCATCATCATCACCATCATCATCATCATCATCACCACACCACCATCATCATCATCAATCATCATCATCATCACACCACCATCATCATCCATTATCATCATCACCCATCATCATCATCATCAACATCATCCATCATCCATCATCATCATCACCACATAACCATCATCATCGTTTATCATTGTCAGCATGATCATTCACATCATCATTGTGATCACATCATCATAATCCCCATCATCATCAGAAGTTCCTCGTATATGACACATTATACATGGGTCAAAGTGGGTTTCATAGTCTTTATTTTTCCATGGAGGACTTAGCTTTACAGGCTAATATACATGTACATGTTGCTTAACAAAAGATTAACAATCTTACCAGCAAATGAAACAGTTATAAGTTTTGAACACTTTCCACACATTATTCCACCACACAGCCGACAATGATGCCGTCTTCTTGCTACATTAAAAGGTTTCTTGCAGATTGGACAGAACGTTACTTCACTATCTGCAATCCATGGTACTAGACTTTTCTCTTTAGCTGAAATAATATGCATAAATAGTAATGTTTCTCATTCAATGTATATACAGCTATTTGTGATTGCCATGAAGGAGTCTGACAGGATTAACTCGTGTTCTTGAGCTACAAGAAATTTTCTCTCTACAAAAGTATAAAGAAAAAACCTTAAAATTTTACCCATAAACTGAATCAACCTCTTGGCTGATCAGCATCAGACTAACTCCCAGATTGAACTGGAATTTATTTTGTTTTGCTGAGGGAAGGTAGAAAGAATTAAGTAAGAAAAGTAGAAAGAAAGAAAAGTAGAAAGAATAATTTGAATAAGGGAGACATCTAGCAGTTGAACTGAGCAAACACTGTGTATAGTAATATTGTAATTAAAACCAATACCATTTGGCTTCAAATACTACCTCCAAATATCTACACTTTTAAACAGAACATTTAGAATTTAGAAAAAGTTGCTACTTACATTTTCTACTTGAATATCCAGGTAGAGGGGAATCGGAGACATGAACACCAGACCTAAGTAACTAAATTTTGAAAACAGAATTCAGGAATATTCATTCATGAATATCGTAAAGTTTAGTGAATAAGATGGAAACTTTTTCACAGTGTAAACTGACTTTTGGGCATTTGTTATAGTTATTATTATAAAAAATACCTTTTCGAGTCGTATTAATATTTTATTAGTTTCAACTACATATCGGTCAATTTCGGCATCTCGTCTTTCTTTAAACTGCCTGAAGTGACTTCTTGTTGTACCTGAGTAATAAATAATAGTATTTGAATATTTATTTTAAGTATACATTATATTTTATTCATTTATTATGGAAATGTTTGTAATTTCTAAATTTGTGAGTAACTATTTAATTGCATCATCATCGCCATTGCCATCATCATCATCATCCATCATCATCATCATCCTTGTATCCTCTTATTCTAGTTGCAATGAATTTCAATTTCAATGGATGTCACAGGCTCATATTACTCTACCAATGGGCTACCTGCGGAACGGATGTCCAGAGAAGCCTTTTCAATATTACAGAGTATGTTGTAAAAATGTACAATCAATACGTCAATTCAATATGTACATTTTCCTCTTATACCAAACATTTCCTGCTTCCAAGAAATACAGCAAGCTTGCCATTGACTTTGCATCACAGTAGAAACATAAACTGAACATTAATAATTTATAGTGTTTCATACGATTGCAAAATGCAGGAAATACTTATTAAATCGTCACCTAATGTCCATATACTGACAAGCTAGATTCACCGTATCACATAAACCAATGCAAATATTTATTTACCATAACAATAAGGTCAAGTAAATGAAATGCATTAATGAGACATGTGCTTTCAGCTGTCTTGAACACTAAGTAGTAATAAGGCACTAAGATTCTATTAAGCTTATCAAATTATTTTTTTCACGGATTAAAACCGATTATACAGTATTTAAAAATATATTAAATATATCTCGATATATTATAGTGCACTCATCCAATATACAAAGGGCAAAACCCTGATGACATTTCATTACGAAGTGATACAAGTTGAAAGAATTGAAATATAATTCGATTCTTATATTAAATCACATACCAAACTCCAAATAGTCCCATAAAAATGGATCTGTTCCCCTATGAACAGTATTAGATCCATCGCCTTCGTCCTGTAGAACTTCATCAGCGCCATCATGATTCTCGCTATCAATCTTCTTCATGATCTTTTTCTTCGTTTTTCGAAACATTCCACGAATTTGCCGAAGCGCGTCATGATCTTCTGAGTGCAAATCCTCAAAATGCGATTGGAGTTGAGCTGGAATGCTGAATTCTTTCATACACATAGGGCATATGAATCCTTCCTTTATATTCTCTTCCTCCATATTTTGCAATTATGAATTAAAAAAATCCAAAAAACCAAAGAGCTGCACCTTCGACACCAGCCAGACATCAACAATTGGACGCCATCTTGTTTGGAAGACCGCTATGGTTCTTGGGTAACAAACAGGAAGCCCAGTTTCATTTTTGTGGCTACTGGCTCATGTTTGTGCATATTGGATCTTGGATTGCCAAAATTTACTCAAATGACAGCGATTTCACACTATCATTTACTACGGTCTTACTCTTCTGAGGTAATAATCCTGTGTGTGTGTGTTTGAAAATCCTATATTGTGTATAGAATGGATTGGATGGACTGCACTTCAGTTCATTGGATTTTGGACCCCTCTATTTTTGTTTTGGAATTTTCATGTTTTGAAGGAGTAATCATAATCTTTATGTATAGCACTAATATATTTCCAGCCTTTAAAATTTCATTTATGCCACTCAATTCGTAAATTTTGAGAGTTTTTCTCTTTTGGAAAATCCGGAACAATCCATGGCTGGACTGGTGGATTTGATTTTGACTGGATTGACCGGATCGACAACAAAATTTTAACGTCGAATTTGCAGCTTTTATCCTATAATTTTTATTTCGATATTCATAACCAGTGATTCCGTGCTGAAATGTTGCAAAAAAAGAAAAAAGAAATATTTTTTTAAATATTTTCCCTCTGCATTTGCATGTTTATTTACTTTGTTTATGTGTTTGTATTGCATATACAACTCGTGGTAAAATCTCCACGTTCATCTTTTATTTTCTCTTAATTGCATTACGATCGAAGGCTACATCATACACACTTTACTTGTATAGTTTATGTAGCCACAGTAGTCAGCGACTGCCTCAGTTTTTAGAAGTGTTTTAGTTAATTTTACATTCGACACCGTGATGCAGATTCAGACCACTTCTAGATCGTTGTGCCGTAAAGATTATTGAAAATTATTTTGCCGGTATTCCTTTTTCCTTCCGTTCCTTGTTTAGGAGACCTATATTTTATTTTATTCAGTTCAGTCGGCAGTTGCGTACCGGGAGAGCGCGGAACACGCAAAGCATGCTGGATGTTGCAAACACTTGTTCAGTAGAAAAAAAGGCCGCATAAAATAAAGCTAGTATCAGACAGAGACAATAAAAGGTCGCGCAGCCTTTTGCGCGTTGAATCTACCGTTTGTATTTTCTTTGGTTTGTAAAAAAACATTGTATACCTGGTATATATATAATTTCATGTATATATTGAATCATACGAAGCAAAATTCCGAGTATGCTGCACAAAAAGACGTTTTCGTTTCGCGACTCGGTGTACAATTAGCAGCTGAGCACTTATGTTTTTATTGCTTGCTCGAATAAATAGAGGATATTACATGGAAGCGTGGAGATAGGAATTTAATCTTTGAGTGTTGTAGGACAGGGCAGAAAAACGATTTTTGTGTTCTCGTTATAAGGCCAAATA
>OCZR010071554.1:4718-15161 GCA_900234385.1 Anemonia viridis
GGCCATGCGTTAGTCACGTGGCCTTACCTTCGCGGGGTCATTATCCTTCTAGCTGTCCCTTTGTCCAGCAAAGCTCAGGCAATGCAGTGTCTTTCCATATTTCCATGATTTTACTCGTAAAACTGTTCAAATTTCTTTCTTTCTAGTTTATTTGAACTCTGAAAGTTTCAAACGTGATGGTAGTTTTCTCTTCGATTCTTGTTTTTTTCGTGGCAATATTAATGTTTTTGTCGCATTGCTGCTCCACCCACAAACGCAAAGCGTTATGGGGATCGGAGCTAGTGTGAAAGTGGAGAATATTTCCCCTTGCTGCTTATCTGTTGGTCAGCCGTGCTCAGACTTTCATCAAGCTATGTAAGGGTATGGATAACATTTGAGTGTCTTTTAATTCGGGAATAATTTCCTTTTTTAAATTTATTCATTCATTTATTAATTTATTTTCTGTTCTGTAAACTAATTTTCATTCAAATGACAAATATTCTATTGCTTCAATGTTTTATTTTTTAACCGTTTTGCTGTTACAGTTTGACGGCAGACCACCACAAAGTGCATTAATTTTACAATTCACTATCATTTATTATAAGACCTACTCTAGTGTCCAAACTTGTTAACATGAGGAAAGGCAGTTTAAGTACGTTGGTCCTCATTTTACAGTGGTCTTATCTTTAACTCGTCTCCCTTAAGAGAGTAGCTGTGACCTTTCCAGTGGTACCACACGACACCCTCCCAAGGTTTTTTGTTCTTCCCGTGAAGGTATTGGCCATTGAGGTTCGAGTGATGGCACACATTGTGCCACCAGGCTCCTTTGTAACGAACAGCACAGTTAGAGCTCCACTTGTCATTATCACGGTCTATAGTGGAAAAAGCCATGCCCCGATGGTAAGACATCGAATCACCGGCGGTTCCTAAAATAATGTAATTGAAGAAAAAGAAACTGTTACGATGACCATACCAAGAGATTAGCCACGTACATTCGTATTTTCAAAATATCCTTAGTTCCTGAACTATAGCTACCGCAAAAAGAGCAAACAGCGTGTAAAACTTCCAATGAAAAGCCACTTAAAATAATACATAATACTTCAGTCTATGTATTGGATATCAATTAACTCATGATCAGTTCAGTTTGCTGTGATCATTGATCGTTCTAGCAACATAATAAAGTATGATATAATTGATGAAACATGGGTAAACATGGAATTTATCCGAGTATCAGAACATCATGCCAAAAAGCGGGCCGGGTTGAAAAAAACAACTTTGAGGTGTTTGACTGGGGGATGAAACTCTCTTTTTTAACTTAAAAGTGCTTGATATTACGTCTCAAAATCATAAATAATTATAGGAGAAAATCAAAGCAAAATTTGGCAAAATTTATGCAAGTGTTTTGCAAGTTTGATCGGCTCCAAACCCCGTATCGGTAGTGATTTACTTTGTTTTCTGCTGCATTACAAGGCGTCATTAATTATCCATGAATTTAATGAAATGCTTATCATAGTTATTTTCTGTCTTATAACCTGTGTAAGTCCCAAGACTCAAGCTGTACTTGCTTCTTTCACTCGACACGGCAAAGTAGTCGTACTCAGCGTATGCACGAGCACCACTCGTGTCCTCCAGATCGACGTGAAGACGGTTACGAGTCTGATGGGTCAGTCGATAAATTTTCTCAAGCCCCAACCAAAACTCGCCTCTGAGATCACCGAAGCCGTTTCTGTAGTCCGTCCACCCGCGGTAAAAGTTAACAGATCCGTCTTTTCTTCTTTGGAAGACTGTCCATCCACCCCCATTAGTCTTCTGGTCGCAGTAAACCTGATATAGTGAAAAAAGGACCAACCATCTTAGTAACTCTTGATTATGCTACCTTTAAACTTAATCTTCAAACAAAATTATTGTTTTAACCTTAAAGGGTGTTTTGCTGTCTGGTTTGATTGTGTAAACCCTGCTTTTACGGCCCCCACACTTGAGCACTTCAGCACAGTTCTTGGGCACTAAATTAGATTATACATAATAACACATTGAAATGATGACCAAAACCAAACTCTAATACAGTATTTTTAAACTTACTCAGTTTATTTGGACAAGAGAGTCCACTTCCCTAAATGCTTGTCCAGGATTTTCATCAAACCAAAAATCTTTTTGGAATGAGGCACGATAACGTTAACGTAAACATTACCACCTTTTTTGATTTTGGCCACTTGTACTCCTTCACTTAGGAGGAGTTGTAAACCAAACAGAATCAAGGAAAGAGCCAAAACTTTCATTTTTCAGCAGTTCTCAGTTCTGTTCTCTTCTTTGTAGCTAGGTAGCAACTCAATCAGACACACTTAGTAAAGCCAAATGGAAAAGAGTAATAATCGCCGTAACAAGAATTTTTACTTGTTCCTAGTAAAACTTAAACAATTAGCAACTCATTTGCATAGAACATTTGTCAAGGAGGAAATGGAAATAATCGAGTGGTAGTGAGACGATCAGTTGGTCGAACGTTGATTCACAGTTTTGGGCTCGATGATTCATTTCAAATTTTAATTCGACTTTCAAGCACATAAAAATGGACCTTTTTCCGCAAATCACAATATAATGACACAGTATGACACAGTAAACATTACCTATCACGATATTCCAACATTTAAAGATGATTCTTGATTTCAGAATTCTTCGGGCTGGTGATTCATGATTCCTTTCTTTTCCAATAATGATGCCTGATTCCTTATTATTTTCAAGCCATGATTCATGATTCATAGCTAATAGTTCATGGGTCTGGCTCTAGTGAATGCTGCGTTTAATTTCGAGTTGATTCTAACGACTAATCAATTGTTTTCAAATGTGACAAAAGCCAATTCAGGGACCCTCAAACTGGCCAGGGTACACTAGACTATAGACAGCATTTTTC
Organism: Anemonia viridis; assembly: GCA_900234385.1. Classification (NCBI taxonomy): domain Eukaryota; kingdom Metazoa; phylum Cnidaria; class Anthozoa; order Actiniaria; family Actiniidae; genus Anemonia; species Anemonia viridis. The sequence goes on from OCZR010071554.1 coordinate 7,603, forward strand.
TAAATCAGTGTCTAAATAAAGATATACATTAATTGTTTCGAAGTAGGGGATAATGTAAAACTAGAGCACACTCATTACGATTATAATAGCTTGAGGTAAGTTATATGTCTGTCATCTTTGTGGATTAGCTTTAAAACTTCGTATTGATGGGAAAATTTTCTAAAGTGCACTCCATACAAATTTGAATATTTAGGAGCAGGGGGAGTTTGAAAAAGAATATCACCACTACTGATGACATTTTATAAGTTATTTGAATCGGTCAGTTAATGGAAAACATAACAACAAGGATATTTAGATCAAGCATCTGTTTATTTTGCAATTAATATAATGGACTCAATCAATCAATCAATCAATCAATCAATCTTTATTGTGCTCAATAGTTTACAGCTTAAATAATAATAGTTGAAATTGCAGGTGATAAGAGCACAGCCAATTAGAAATAGCAATAGCTAATCGAGCTAAGTGGGAGAAAGTGGCCATGCGGAGAAAATCTATTTGTTGCTGATTGTCTAAAGGAATGGATAAGACAAGACAAGACAAAGACAAAAGACGACAAGACAAAAGAACTGATATTTATTTTTCAACTGATTGCTTCTACTTGTTCTCATTTAAACCGCGGTTCATTCAATTCTTCTTCCGCACGAAGCTTGGCCTGGAAAAGACATATACAAAATGTATACTCCATTAGCTTGTGAACTGCAACATTACAAAAATAAAACATTGCAACATTGCAGTTGATGCAATATCTCCCGTCTTTGCAAATTTTCAAGTATGAAATACCATGAGCGCTTTAAGGAGTACCTTAAACACAACTGAGGTCGTCGACGTATCCAGAAATGGCCTACTGTTCGGGTTGACTTCGATTGGAACAATAGGCCATTAGCGTGTTCAAATTGAGATTCGAATCGTAAGTTCTTCGTTCGAGTTTGACTATGTACGGAAAGCTGTCGGGTCCAAGTTCGACCCGTTACTTCATGTTGTAAATTTACATCACAATATTAGATCACATTGGGTGAGACGGAATGGCACCCACTTTTATGGATGGCTTTTTTTGCGGCATTTGTTATCAAGAATATCATCACATTACATAAAAAAGAAAATATATATAATAACATAAAACATATTTCACGATCTGAAATATATATCAAGTAAGCTTACCTTCTTAGCATTTTTTGCAGCTTTTCTTGCAGTTCACGTGCATAAAGACTGGATTCTTATCGCATTCGCCTATCTTTGCCCACTTCGTGCAACGAGGGTTGTTGTCTCCACAAACTGCACAGAATATTAAGTTATTTTAACAACATATTTATTGTATATAATTTTTATTGATAACACATATACATAGATATATAGATACATATAGATACGTACATACGTAGATAGATGTAGATGAAGATGTAGATGTAAATGTAGATGTAGAGGTAGATGTAGAGGTAGAGGTAGATGTAGATGTAGATGTAGATGTAGATGTAGATGTAGATGTAGATGTAGATGTAGATGTAGATGTAGATGTAGATGTAGATGTAGATGTAGATGAAGATGAAGATATAGATGTAAATGTAGATGTTAATGTAGATATACTAGATATTTCTGATATATTGATTTCATATTTGCAAAGTCAACCCATGGCCAATTGCTTACTATCTAATTTTTTCCCCTAAAATATATTTCTTTTGGCTCACGATCACAGCTAAATTGTTGATTAGATGTGACTAGTCGGTTGAGGGCAATTTAAGGGAAACTGGAAACTTGATCCGCTGTTTGATGAACCTCGTAGCCGGTCCTTGTGAGGCCGGCAAACATTACCCTCCTGTCAAATTTTAGCGAAGTATCGTGATCTCGGGATGTTGTCACTTACCGCAAACATTGCAGCTCTTTAAGCAGTTCTCTTGCATCCATTTCTTATTCTTGCTCAAAGTGCATTTGGCCTGCAGAGCCAAGAGTGGACATTTCTCTTTGAACTTTGGATTGTCCTTGCAAGGTGGAGCTGTGTCTTTAAAGATAAAGATAAATGATATAAGCAGTGATGTAAAAAAGCTGGAAGGCATCATGGTCTATAAATAATCTATGACTTACCTTTGCAAAACTTACAGCTCTTTGGACAATTTTTACCCATATAGACTTTATTCTTCTCGCATTCTCCACGCTTCGCCCACAATGGACACTGAACAGGTTTTGTATCTTCACATACTGGAGGTAAAAAAATGCATTTAACTTGAATGCGATAGGTAGTAGTTGTATATAAACTAAGATAAACGAGAAAGACATCTCACCAGTAAGCAGTGCTGTGAAAAGACGGAAGGCATTAGAATATAATTGACTTACCTTTGCAGAACCCACAGCTCTTTGGACAATTTTTACCCATATAGATTTTAGTCTTTTCGCATTCTCCACGCTTCGCCCACAATGGACACTGAACAAGGTTTGTATCTTTACACGCTGTAGAAGAAGAAAATTAAGCTAGATTGCGATAGGAGGCATGCTTTGGCTGTGTTCAGGTTAACGCACCATATGATTATATCTTATCGAATTTTACTTTTTGTTAATGCATTAAAATTACAGTTTGGGATTCATAGCTACTTCACAAAACGAATCACTGTAACGAGGTCGTTGTCGTAATAGTCAGGTTTAAGTTGGTTTTCCGTTTCCTTTTTTACCAATTACTTAAAGATAGAAAGACATCCGCATAGGAAAACTCTTCAATCTGCTTACCACCACAAATTTGGCAGCTTTTCGGGCAGTGTTTCTTCATCCAGACTTCTTTAGAGTAACAAGATCCACTCTCTGACCATTTGGCGCAGGATATGTACTCGTCTTGACAAGCTATAATAAAAAGTAATGTACAGAATTAAGAGTAAGGAATCGTCAAGCCAACGCGTTCTTTATATTTATCCAATGTCTATTGAGCCAGTTATCGCACGTGAGTACTGACAGCGCAATCCGAAAACAGAATTTGTGCAAACACTTTATCATCTTGTCAAGGTGCCAGCACCGCAAATCACGTCTGAGGTGTAACTTTTTATACCCAAACGAAATCAAAACTTATTATTTCATCTGCAATATATATTTCAACCTTGGTCAACTGTAAGCTTTGAAGGGGCTGAAATTTGCATATATACTTACAACATTTGCCTGAATCTATGTACACGTCATCTATGGCTATATCAGAGTAGCCCACACTGCCAACAGTTCCAACAATCTCGAGCTGAATTAATTAAGCAAAAAAAAAGGAAAAATTACCAGTGTTGATTGAAGTTCTTCAAGTTTGCGCACTTATCAAATGCATGCGAGAATTCAGCTTGACATAAAGCTAAAACCGAATTTGCGTATACTATATAATTACTGTAAGCAGCATTAGAACAATCCAACCAAAAATCACGAAAACATTTTTATCTATTAAAAAACATAAAACTTCTGATCTTTTGAAGCGAACGTAATCTGACTTAAGAACTGAAAGCCTTTGAAAGACTTCGCATAAGTAACAGTATGTAACTTACAACATAATTCGCATTCGCTTGAATATTTGCTGTCCCAAGATGCCAAGGTGTACCCTGATTTCCCTTTTTGGAAAAGATAGTACTCGTTGGTGATCCTGGACGATACAGTTTAACTTCCAAAGATCCCATTGTATTACCAAACATCGTATAGTAAAACTTGAGACACTCGGATCCTGTTTTAGTTGTCAGTGTTTGACTTCTCAGTATTGCCTGGTCACCATGTTTGGCAGGACGTGATGATTCCATGTATAAGTAGTAACCTGGTAAGTATTTTGTATACATTTATTTTCATTCAATCAATTTCATATTTTTTCTTGCAATTTTGAACTTAAGGTTTAGGTTACCATTTTTCATATTATTATTTCTCGCTTCTTGGTGACCTACATCACATGAGAATCTTATAGCTCTGCTTCAAATGCCTTTGATCAAACCTTTTCGATCCAAAAATTAAGGTGAAGACACGCGGTGGGATTTTTTACGTTGCATGAAGCGTCGCAAAAACTAGATCACACCATGTACCGAGCCGTGCGATGATGTGTTCACTCGTTTCTACCCTTTGCCGCGTCGTACGGCAGTCATGCAGTGCGACCTCTATACTATAAGTAAACAAAACTACCTTTTCCTGTAGTGTGGTCACTCATTGGTCCAGTATCCAAGGTTTTCGTGAACCCAGAATGTCTGATCCACTTTAGTTTTGTACCACCTTTATTTTCCCACATTCCAAAGGGACGACGTTGGCTATCGAAAGTTGTATCATCATTGCCTTTAAATTGCACAAAGAGGCTATTAGATGTTTCTGGTGCGAGACGCATTCAAACAATCTTTAAAAAAAATATTTTACAACTACGCACATCTGCCCTTTAATATATATTAAAGGAGCATTTCCTTGATCTTTGCACTACTACCACTTAACACCCAATTAACTGTCGATTCTTAGATGGATTTTGATAGCAATCTTAATTTGGATTTGAATGGCAAACTTAATTTGCACTAGAATGACAGAATATGTTTCTTACCCATATGGCATCTTTTGATGGTGCATATCTCTTCCTGTTTCACCTCCCCTTTACATGGTTTACCATACTTAGAAGGAGCCGGGTCGTTACACTGTCTTGTTCGACTTCTTACTCCATCATCACAACTAGCACTGCAAGTACTCCAGTCTGCCCAGTGACCCCAGTGACCATTGATTGAATTCCGTGCTGAAAAAGTTTTTTTTTAATTAGTTTCACTTTGTATTAATGATCGTTGACCGCGATGAAGATGTTACTGCTGATGATATGAAATATCCTTGTCATCTTTGGTTCATTGCTTAGAAAACAACATGTCATGTGCATGGGACCACGTAGATTACGGCTCATCCATACTAACCGTTAGGGCACCCTTAGTCTCTGCACTGGATTAATAAGTACGAACGATTTTTTGCTAATCTAAAACACCAAAACATTCTAACAACCAAAAATACCAATATTCCAGCATTGACCAGTTGATCATGAGTTGATTGAATCACGGTCTCATGATTTATAAAATGAGGATTTATGGAAAACACTTTCCTGCTAGTGACACTGAACATAACCATCGATCATCTGTATCAGTGACCAATCCAGGGAGGGGTGCAGGGGCCGCGCACCCTTCTCTCAGATGAGCGATATAGGGTAAATTGTCCCTTTATTATTATCAATTTTTGATGCTCGAGTCCCGAACATAAATGGTGCACCCCTCCCTTACAAAATCCTGGATCCGCCCCTCGAACATGAACTTTATCATGGATATCAAAAGTTACCTACCTAAGCACTCCATTTTGGTGCACTTTGTGGTGTCTTTTTCTATGCCATAAGGATTAACATTTCCTCCGCATCTTTTAGGATCTCCCCCATGGAAGCAGTAGCGTTCTCTTGACTTGAAACAGTTCTTATCACATGGAGAGAACTCAGACCACCTGGTCCATCCTAATTGCTTAGCTGCAGACAAACATGTAATACATCTAAACAAACGTGTGTTTGCATATATAGTTATGATGGTAGCAGATGCGAATTTTGCATCGGCAGCATAAAGCTACAAGGATTAGATAGTCAAACCTAAAGACAGTTTGCATTAATAAACTCAATAAGGCTTCCTTCTGAGCATGATTAGTTAATATAGAACCAAACTACCTATTTTAAGGACTTACTTTGACAGTCATACAAAGCGTTTATTTCAATAATATCTTTTGCACTTAAGCGATGACTTGCTGAACCAAATTTTTTATTTTCTTCGCCAATTGCAACAATGGTAGGCTCTCCATTTTTGGTGAATGCTGTGCGATCGTAGTGCATGATGGAATCGTAATCATATCCTTGTCCCATAGCGTCGATAGAACTCCACTCTAACTTCGTAAATTGGTCGTCGAAACCTAAACACAGGCAAACAACTCTTTAGAAGTCGTTTGAAATACGAGATTGAGGAAAAGGTTTAAAGGTAACCACGATAAGCACAAGATACTGTATAACACTGAAAGACGTAAGTAAGTAGAAGAAGTAGCAATGATTGTAGTGTGCTGTACCTGTTTGGATATTCTCCCATTTGACTGATACATATTTATCGCGATCTGCACGCGCTTGTTCGTGCCAAAAACCTAGAAAACCAAAAAAGAAAGTAGAAGTTCTTAATCATATTCCAATTCAATGGATTCATGAATTCTTTTTTCCAAGTTATTATAAGTAATTTATACCCAAAGCATGTAGCAGTTCGTGCAGAATGGTGCCAGGGAAGTTGCATCCACTACCAAGAGACACGCCTTGGCCAACAGGAGAAACGTAATGCCTTCCTATCTTCGAAGAGCATCTGAGTAACAAATCATAATAATATTTATTTAATATATTATGGGCAAGGTACACAAGACAAAAAGTTTAATTCGGCATATTTCAAACCGAGAAAACACAAACTTACCCTTTGTCGTTACGGAAGTAGATATGGTTTCCGTGCACCCCACGACGATAAGGTACGAAACGAAGGCATGTGTGCTTGTGATACTCCGCAAAAGCTATGAACAAGTTTTTCTTGATGTGCACTGAAAAAGCAACACAAATATGGAAAAAAATTAGGAAATTATGACTTCTTAGTTTCAGCTTTGATTTGTCAGATAACATTTTCAATTGTTTTGTCATTTCCGAGAAATAGGCCATTCCTATTAATTGGATTATTTTGACACTTGCTGGATCAAAGTCATGGCTATATGTGCCCCTCCCCCATCTTCACACTTGAGACTTATAAAGCCCCTGCAATGACTGATACTTTCTAAGTCAATGTACATAGATATTTTTTAGATATATTTCAGATATTTTTTAATAGGGCTAGCTAAAAGGCATCAGGTCCCCCATCACGACAACTTCGCCAAGAGACAAGCTGTCAAATGTAAACATCAATTCAAGCCACATACATTGTCTTACAAAGCAATGTCTGTGCTTCTGTGTCCTGTTTATTGTCGTTTCAAGTTATAATGTCTTACTCATATTAGGAGGAATCCTGTAAGGGATTATTCTTGTTTGCCACAGTCGTTTCCTCGATCGAACGGCATTCCTTTTCGTTATTGTCCGATTTGGTAAATGAAGGAGTTTCTCCAGATCTTCATCTTCGATAATATCTCCTTGATACAGACCTTCTACACGGTGGGCTGTGGATTAAGTGTTTCAGGAGTCAGTGTTGAAGACTCAGCATCCCAAATAATGTTTTACTTTATGTTTCAAAAAAAGATCGCCGCCGCAGGAAGCGGTAAAATGGTCTATTGCAACATCAATTCTTTTCGCGCTTAGTAATCAGCTAATTCACCTTTTCGGCGTCAGGCTTTCACGTGATTACGGTGTGTTACAGTCACGAAAAAGTTCGGACAATGTCGTCGCTTTGTCACTCAGTAGCTTACTAACATTTGAAGGAAAATTCTTTATCATTTATTTTTTTGATTCTCTAAGCAACACCAAAAATTCATTCTTCGATCCAAAAAGAAATACTTCTGAGGTCTGTTATAAAAATAAAGTGAATGAATCAAGTTGATAACTCCATCCAAAGTTAGTTAAATAGAGTGGC
>OCZR010071554.1:15199-30962 GCA_900234385.1 Anemonia viridis
AAAGCGACAACATTGTCCGAACATTTTCGTGACCATAACACCATTAGCCACGTGTAGACCACGTGAAAGCCTGAGGCCGAAAAGGTGAATTAGCTAGCTTTATCCAGACTTTGATCAGCCCAATTTAAAGTTTTTTTTCAGGATAACAAAGTTTGAAGGATTTGTAAACACGAAAGATAACTTACCTTCGTTGTCCTTTTCGATGTTTTCAAAAACGTCCGGCTCTTTCGACCCTTTTGTTTCTTGGTCTCTCAGAGCTTTTTTCCTCTTCTCCAAGTGAGCCATGTTAACAGCAAGAATCCTACCGTGAACTGTCTCGTATTCTATGAAACAAAGGAAATTTATTGAATACTTAACTGAACTGCTGGTTAATTGTCCTTCAAAGTTTTGCCGCGATTAACTGGTAACGAACGTTACCCACGATGGCAAGTACCATTTCAACTAGATTATTAATTCATTGCAATTATTTTTCTGAATGAATTTATCTAAACTCATTCACCGAAGATGGTTACCTCTATTGGCAATCTCCATAATCTCAGGATCCTCGCTTACTTGGGCCTCTGGGAAAAAAATGATTTAATAAAAAATCATATGAAAAGACAAAATCACAATAAACCATGCTCGTTCAAATGGAGTGCATCAAGAGTGGATGTATTCCTTTTCCCGCTCTGCACTGCCATGTCACAAACACTGGTATCTTCAAAATCAGAGTGTATTTTACCTGGCACGCTTAAACTGTCTTCGGAAGAGTCTTCGGCAGCTTTGTGTTTTTCAAATTCTTTAAAAGTGGAAAAGAAAACTGATAAACGATATATTTTCCCACGGGGTACCTCGCACACAATGCTTAAAAAATATCAATGATCAATATATTAAGATATGAGAGAAGACCTCCAGAGGCGGCGGAATGTGAGCAAACAATTCACAATTGAAATGCATGGGAGCTTTTGGGCTGATTCATCCCTGGGGGAGGAGGCCTAGGGTCGGGAGTTGAGATGGTAGTTGCCTCTCAGTGAAATGGTCTAAAGTGGGGCTCCCTGAAGTAAAGCCGGTTATACACCTATTTCAATAAACGTTGTCGTAACCAAAAGCCTCAAGCAACAAGCCAAGACCTCAAAGACAAACGGAAAAGCATTATGACGGTTTCTGTTTGTGAGGTTTCAGACCCGTAAACAAACATTTAAAGTGAAGCAGCCATGCTTTGAGCGATTTCTGAAGTGGAGTAATGAAAATTTCTTTGTGGATAAAACAGTTGTGATTAAAAGTACCGACGTCCTCTGCGGTCTTGGCCTGTTGCTTGAGGCTTTTTTTTGCGACAACGTTTTTTTGAAATTGGTGTATATAGCAACCTGAACACACAGGCTAGATATTTGGGGCATCGCGTATAAAGTTGCCAGTGAGAATAATGGCTTGAATTAAGAAAAGCCTGTTTATATTTCTTTCATCGATCTAGACATTTCCTCGGAAAGTGTGTCAACTTTGTAATAGTTGAATTAGTTCTAAGTTTATTCGAGCGTAGAGATTACTGAGCGTCTTTATGCTCTAGTGCTCAAAAGAACTAAGGTTCCACGCGGTGCAATCGATGTTTATATACCAAATGTACGTTAGAATTTTCGTGTCAAAATATTCATTTTTCTACTCAATGTGCAACGAATATAATGGGGTTCAGTTGGCATCAAATGTTGTGCAACTGCAACATACTTTTTTCAAGATAATCACATGCCCGGCTTTGAATCCATCACCCACCCCTTCTTCGGTAATAAATGAGTGGTCTCTCTATTCAAATAACAGTTGGAAAGACTACAACAGATTATTTCTACAAGAAAAATGTCCTTCAATTTCGGCCCCTTTTTCCGTTCAACTTCTTTCATTGATCAAAACTCTTTGACCTACGTTGGTGTGCCTGACAATTTTACCTGACTGTTACCACTTGAACCCGGTGATTTGTATCAAAGTTTCCGATGTTAATCTTAATAGTTAATGTGGATAATCATGATCATGACCAATACAACGGTCGTAGTGTAAATAAGAATAAACAAATTCGAATGTCAAAAGTTGTTTCCTGGCCCATATCTACATTACCATTGACAGTAGTCGTAAGGCGATAGGAAAAAATAATGTACATTGGCATGTGTCACACACACAGTTGATAGGTGTCATGGGTACAAGTTGCAGTGCCGTAAGAAATAGCAAAGAAGTCAAACAATTTTAAGATTTTTAATTTAACAAGGAAAATTAAAATTCTTTCCATGACTAAATACTATCTCAAGGACATATAATCCTACATGCATGATTATTGATTGTCGAAGACTTTGTGTACACTTTTGTACATCTACTTACACGACTGACTACTTTTAATAATCAGCGTGGCTTAAGCAACGTTTTAGAAATATGAAAAACTCATAAAGTGAGTGATAATTTTGTATATTATGAGATAAGAAACAATATTGAGGTAATATAATTCGGTAGTTTCCTAAAAATCTGCAACTAGGTTTTGTACATCATTCCTTTGGTTGTTTGACTTCACTGACATACCCGGTGACCATACACAACTTACCTTCATTGATCGCATCGTATATTATGTCAATATCGGTCCTTGGCTTGGCTGTGGAAAACCCACAGCAAAAAAGCCCAATAATCACAAGTATCCCCAGGTAATTACTCATCTTAGAAGAAAGTATGTTTAGATGGCCACGAAAGAGCAACTGCAGATTTAGACGCTCCTTTCGCTGTTGTCTCAGTTTGAAATGCGACCGTTGAGACGCTGCTAGTAATATAATAGCTTTTCATGTCAACATAGATATGAACGCGGACCAGTCAAGTAGAACGTAATATGACAACAAGCTTTGACGTGGCGGGCCCTCAAGTTCATCATTCGTAAGCATTGTAGCTGCGGGAGTTTTAACGTATTTTTTTATTTTTGCCATGTCATAAACAGTAACCAACGAAACTTCTTTTTTTTTCAAATCGATCGTTCTCTTCTGTCCTCTTTTTAAGCTTTCTGATATGTATTTGAAGTTATTAGTTTGTGTGCATTTGACCGATATATAACTTTAATACTCAATTGCAAAGTTTTTTATGCCTCTTTGACTCCATACAACAGGCCGAAAACAAATTAAAAGCAGACCACACAGAGATAGAAGATAGATAGAAATTAAAAGCGCACGCATCCATCATATCGGCATCATATACTCAGCAAATAGTTAAACATGAAAAAGGTTGATCTCTGATAGCTGGAACGTCAAGACTGATAGCTTCTTCTCATTAGACTAGAGTTAGCAACGTTCAGAGTAAACCCCGGGGAGTAAAACCTTGTTCACGAAAACGAATTTTTTACTCTGTATGCATTATAATAAGGCAGCCTATGAGTAACGGACGGTTCAACAACAGTTCAACAGCTTTTATTTCCACGAATTCGAAAACATAGATAGAAACATTACAAGTTATCAAGTTGTGGAGGGTGCAAGAGAACAACTTGAGGTTAATTAAACTAGCTCTTACACCCTTAGAAGAAATAATATAATATTTACATATGTAAGATGGACGGCGTCATGTAGATACAATAATTAGTTAAACAACTATATAGAAACTAACTATAAAATAGTCTACAGGGAAATGTTATACATTAACTTGAACCAAGAAGTCATAGTAACATTACGAACTCTTGATTATGTAGAAAATGTTATTTTGACGCATCTTATTACTGATCTGCTTTGCATGTCTTGAGTCGAGGGGGAGGGGTGGTTGAGTGAATGCATGAAGGAAATGGGAGAGGGAAAAAGTACAAGAGTTACGCAATGTGAAGACCGGGTAGTTTTCCTTGTATCTCTATGTAGTATTTGGAGTTTCTTTCCAGTAAAAGCGGTCACACCCGCCCTCTAGTTCCCACTTAGCACGTCTTACAACTCATCGCGCAATTATCACGCATCCACTTCTTGTTCTTCGTGCATTCACCTCTTGCAGCCCATGCAGGACACTTGCTTTTGAAAAGAACGTTGTCTTTACATGAAACCGCTGAAAATACACAAAGCATGCAAATCCCAATGAAGTTGAATTTTTCACAAAATCGTGTTCAATTATTGCATTTACTCTCCACCAAAATGTGACAAAGACAAGCGCTGTTGAGGAGTAGCACTGAGTCTGCATTTCTTGCTTAAGATTACGACGCTAGTGTGAACCAGGCTTTAGGAAGCAAGTAATTTTTATTTGTATATGGTAGCTCATTCATCTCAATTGGCCGGATAAGATTCATTCAGCTGTACTAATATCAAGCACGCAATCTCAAGATTGAGTTAAGTGAGTGACTACATTTCATACCTTTACATATTCCGCAGCTCTTTTGACACTGCATGTGCATATACTTCTTGTTCTTTGTGCACTCTCCTGCTTTTGCCCACAGTGAACAAGACTTGTTGGAGTCTTCACACTGAACACCTTTTGAAACAGCAAACATATGAGTGTCAGAATTGAGTAGAGAGAGCGGGGCGTAAAATCCGTTGATAGAGGAACTCCATTCCAAACTAAGGGGCGCCAACCTACCCCGTGATGACCCTCCCCCTAAATTCACCCATGATCGCATATATAATTTTTTAAAAGGTTGTAGGAACCAAAGGCGATAGGCGATAAAAGGTTATTCCTCGGAGATCCAAGAATCGCTGAAATGACTAGAGTTTCCTCTTCTTGTTCTCTTCAAGAACACGAAGGGCTGTCAGTAGTTTGTGTTGAGATATCCAGTGGTATCTGGAGTCGACGAAACCATACTAAAGGCCTCAATTATTCGTGTCCTTTCGTTCCTGGACTGACCACCCGTTTTCTCTTTTGGCCCTGACAACCTTTTTTGAAGGTGGCCCGTCACTTAAACGTTTCGAATGTTTCAGTTGTTGTTCCTATGGTGACCATCATCGTTGACCTTACCTTTGCAAATCTTGCAGCTTTTTGCACATTTTTTGTGCATGAATGCTTTATTCTTTGTGCATTCTCCACTTGCAGACCACAAGGGGCACTGGAACTTGTCTGTGTCTTCACACGTTGAAACTATTGTCAAGTGACCGATAGGTAAGCAAAAAATTCTACGCAATAAGCCCTTAAAATCTATGACTGTAAAGTATCGTAGCTAATAGTAGCATGTTTGTACCTACCCCCACAAACACGGCAACTTCTTGGACAATGTTTCTTCATCCAAACTTCATTTAACTTGCACTCTCCTTTTGCTGACCATTTGATGCAGTTGATGTATGTATCTTGGCAAGCTAGAAAGAAAAGGAGAAAAAAGTCTCGTAAATCAATAGTTTTCATTTTGCTAAGTCATTTGTTGTAACACTAATCATCTAAATTAAAAAATGCATAGTTCACACAAGATTTACAGTGAGGGAAGGGTTTATATGCTCTGTGCCGTGCTGGTTGGTTGGTTGGTTGGTTGTTTGGTCGGTCGGTCGGTCGGTCGGTCGGTCGGTCCTTTCGTTCAATTGGTCATTGGTGGGCTGTACATTTACTTACAACATTCCCCATCATCGATGTACACGTCATCTATAGCTATGTCAGAGTAGCCTGTCCTACCAACAGTGCCAACTATCTCCAGCTGAAATTTAAAATTGAAGAATATATGAAAAAAAGAAAGACCAGTGAATCGGCTATCCTATCAGGGTTTATGATTATATCATTTGAAAGTAGATCTAACTTTAAGGCTAGGCTTGCGGATTAATATTCTAGTTTAATCAAAAATCGATATCAGCTCCATATAATAATGCGCACACTTGTCTCAGCATTAGATGAATGAAAACACTATGTATAAAAGCGAGAATGCTGAAAATTTCATTATTCAGCTCTTGAAACAAAGTTAGAAAAGCATAATTAAAAAAAAAATAAGAATTTATTCGAAAAAAAAGTAGAAAAGAAAGGCAAATTGCAAACAACCCAACACAGAACTTTAGACTCCGTATCTTACCGCAAACGTCGTCTTTGCTTGAACTGTAGCCATACCCAAATGCCAATCCATTCCTTGATTCCCGCTTTTATAGAATAGTGTTTTTGTGGACATCCCAGGCCGATGCAGTCTAACTTGTAAAGATCCCATAGTATTTCCATACATGGTATAGTAAAACTTCAGACACTGGAATTCTGTTTTAGCTGTCAGGGTTGGGCTGTAAAGTATTGCCTGGTCACCAGGTTTGGCAGGAGAAGATGATTCCACGTACATATAGTACCCTCCTCCACCTGGAAAAGGACAAAAAGTGTACTTTTGAAGTCATTCTGAGGGCCTTCTATTTCAATCCGACGTCCGGCTAGCTCCTAATCCACGCCTCTCTGCTACGTTTTTGGACACCTCTCTGTCATTCAGTAAATAAGTATGTCTCAAATTGGCGCAAGTTCATTTTCAAATGGTTGTTAGGAAAAATGACGCCTTTTGATTGAACTGGACATGCAGAGCTCTGTCGAATACTAAACGATAAAAGCGCAAACCTATTCCTTTCGTGTGATCCCTTGAAGGCCCAGTATCCATCGTCTGTGTGTATCCCGAGTGTCTAATCCATCTCAGCTTTGTATTGGGCCTGTTTCTCCACATCCCAAGAGGACGACTTGGTCTGTCAAAATCTGTATCGTCAAAACCTTGAACAAGCAATACATAACACACGAGAAATGAATTCGAAAACAATAACTATGGTGAAGACCATGTATGCTGCAGCTTAAGTAAAGGCGTAATTTCTAATGATTGACGAGGCTTACGATTATTCTGGGCAACACATGGCAACAGGGCAGGCAGATAAGAAAACTCTTTCGAATTATATTCACCTCCGGAATTGCGCAGGCTGTATTATTCATATCATGTGTAGTTTGCTTAAGCATCTTTTTGTATCAAATACAATATTTAATAAATCCAGTGAAATTTTGAGAAGAAAACATCCTCGCCAGATCGAATATAATAGGATCTCTTTATCAGACATCTAGGGCTTGGGCCCAGTGTTTTCGAGTATCATGCATGCATTTCCATAATAGCTGGGCACGAGAGGACGTATGAAACAACATGGATACAACTCAAATATACAACCTTATTTTCAAGAAAAGGACACGGGGTTTGAAAAACTTTGGTGGCTTTTATTATTTTGGAGTTGCAGGGAAATTCTAGTTAAAATATCACCTACCTAGATTACACCTTCCAAGGGTACAAGGTGATTTCTCCTTGGCCTTGCCACTGCATGGTTTACCGTGTTTTCCAGGTGCTGGGTTATCACACCGTCGAAAGCGTGTTTTTAGTCCACCATCACAAGTTGCGCTACACTTGGACCAATCGCTCCACCTGCCCCAATGACCATGGATGGCGTTGGTACCTAAAAAAGTTATCAAGGTTAATTTGAGATGACACAAAACAAATTCTGCAATTCCTCTCGTACGTGGATTGACAACAATTAATGGCTTCGTTTCCTGTAACCAGTGGTATTGTCCGGGTACAGCCGTATTAGCTCACAGACCGAACCCCGTACTGGGGGACTAGGGGCGGATCGCCCTTTGTCTCTTCTCAAAGTTCCTATGTGTGCAGCATGGACTATTTTAACTTAGGAGTAATGTTTTCCCATTTCAGACCAATTAAGTGCCAGATTTTCGTTCATATTCATTTGTCCTCTCATAAACAAATAAATGATGCCCTAGGAGAAGCATGAAGTCTGAAGCGGGTAGACAATACACCCATGCCAAAGAGGTCTACAAGGCCAGTTCAAGTCACATCAATGGGGATCAGGTCAAGTCTCCCATATTATATAGGCACAAAACAAACTTACTCAGGCATTCCATCCGGGTGCACTTTCTTCTATCGTTTTCAATACCATATACATTAACCTTTCCACCGCACTGTTTACGATTCCCGCTATTGTAGCAATAACGTTCTCTCGACTTGTAACATTTTTTATCACATGGTGTGAACTCAGACCACTTGGTCCAGCCATATCTTGTAGCTGAAGATTTAGAAAACCATATTTGAGTTAAGATCTGTTAAAGGGACATAGCCAATCATCATGCTTCGCGGTCGTAAATCGATTTTCTCGCACAGAAAATAAGCCATCTTGAATAATCGTCAACCGAATCCGTTTCCATCCGCTACAATCTTAGACAAAATAGTAATATTTTGGATCATAAGTATTATAAAATCATTGTATTGTAAGTTTTTGGTTGTATTTTTCAAAACCAACGAGTTTTGAAAATATAAATAAATCGTAAAGAATGATGGTTGGCTATGTCCCTTTAATGTATAATTTATGCGGGAATAATAATAGTAATTTAATTAGCTCACTCACTTTGACAGTCGTAGAGGGCGTTGATTTCAATGATATCCAATACACTCATTCGAAAATCTTTTCTCCCGAATTCCATGTTTTCGTTTCCAACAGCAACGATAGTTGGTTTTCCATTTTTGGTAAACGCTCGGCGGTCGTAATGCATGATGGACTTGTAGTCGTAATTCTTCCCAAGGTGATCAAGAGTTACCCAGCTGTATTTGTCAAATTGGTCGGATGCCCCTATAGTATTAGCATATTAAGAAAAAGAAGCTCTTATTTACAAAACCTCAATCAACTGAATCACAGGTTTACAATACGACTCTTTCTGACTGACAGCATATGGCAGTCAGTGTTTGACCACCATTTGGAGCAGATAATGAGATCTTTTATCAGCTGATAGATACCAAGCAAGCAATTGGCAATATTGCGAGTGGAGTAGCTCTATTTGTTTGGGTCTACAGAAGTCTGAATCTTTTGACACGATCAACATTGCGGTATTCTTTGTTCTCATAATTTCGCACTATCTACTGAAAATGCAGGCAACAGGAGTGAAGATTTCAAAGTTATAACTTTTCATTATTGTCTTACCAGATAGGATATTTTCCCATTTAATGGAAACAAATCTATCTCTATCGGAACGAGACTGTTCGTGGAAAAAACCTGAAATAAAGGCAAAATATAAATCATCATTCTTTCGGATATTTTTTCATCTTCAACTGAATGGATCGAGGATTTTCATGTACGTGAAAACGCTTACCAGAGTATCATTTTTTGTTTAACGGTAACGCATGAAAAGACACTAGATTATGGAAACAACTAAAATCTCAAAACCACGTGTCATTCTCTCTAGTATCATTTCTTTGTTTAATTAATCAGTGGTTTTGCATAAAAAGACACTTGATTCTGGATACAACTCAAAGAAAGAATCTTATTCTCCAACTGGAATGACATGTAGTCCGCCGAAAGAGTGAGAAAATGCCCAATGTAAAGAGGTCAATAGCTGCAGTAACATCAGCAGAAGTGCTACTGGTTATGACGGTGGTAGAGGCACTGGCATGGAATTAGCAGTAGTAGTAGGATCGGTGGTGGTAGGTGGTGGTACCGTGGCGGCGGCGGCGGTGGTGGATCCGGTTGCGGCCGGCCAGTACTTGATATTACCATTTTAAACAGAATATAGCGTAAACATTGATTTTCATTTGTTTGCTTCTTTCCATTGCTCATAAATCATATAAACTTACCTATAGCGTGCAACAGTTCATGTGTTATAGTACCAACGTGATTGCACCCCATAGCGATGGAGATCGTCTGCCGTCCGTACTCAGAATACCTCTTTCCAACTCTCGAAGAACACCTTGAAAATAATCATACAATCCACCAATAAACTTGCTGTGCTGTGCTGTATGAATTAACAAAGCATTTGGGGATTGTCAGAATACTTCAGATGTTCTACTAAGTCTCTCATGGTCAGGTGTTCTCTCGGCTCGTGTTCTGCCGATCCCCGCTTGCTTCACAAATAACTGCACACTCGCTCAGCATGCACTTCACTCTAATTTTTGTTTATCAATTTGGAGAACAAGCTTACCCATTTTTATTCGAGAAGGTTATATAGTTCTTGTGTATTCCAGGCCGATAGGGTACAAAACGAAGGCAAGTGGACTTTTGGATCTCACCAATGGCTTTCATAAAGTTGGTTCTGATGTGACCTAAAGCATGCAGGTATGTGCTAGCTTTAAATTTTAAACTTTAACCAACAGCTACATTGGATTTCTAGCTATATAGCTGTCTTATTTGCATCTCTCTTGAATTCAATACTTTGCTTGAATTAGTTCGGATCCCCAGTCCTCGTTTGCAGCGTTTCTCCCAGACTACGTATGCGCAATTGGAACTATTGGAACTTACTCATAAGGCTGGGAATCGCATAAGGAATGATTCGTGAAGTCCATAGCCTTTTTCTTGACCTGAGTGCATTTCTTTTTGTTCTCGTTTGAAGCGGTAAATGAAGAACTTCCTCCAACTCCTTATCCACGACAATATCCCCTTGGTACAAGCCATGAAGGGGTTTGTCTATTGAAAGAAAAAATAAATATTCACCTGTTAAACTTGAACCATTGTCAACATGACGGTCAGGCAGACATTCATTTATAAGGACACTTGGAAGAAAGTCGATGAAAACCATGCAAAATGACTTGAAACTTTGTTAAAATATTAAAACTCATCTATATACACCTATTTCAAAAAACGTTGTCGCAACAAAAAGCCTCAAGCAACAAGCCAAGACCGCAGAGGACGTCGGTACTTTTAATCACAACTGTTTTATCCACGAAGAATTTTTCATTAATTACATGGCTGCTTCACTGTAAATGTTTGTTTACGGGTCTCAAACCTCACAAACAGAAACCGTCATAATGCTTTTCCGTTTGTCTTTGAGGTCTTGGCTTGTTGCTTGAGGCTTTTGGTTACGACAACGTTTTTAGAAATAGGTGTATTTGCTCAACACATCCATCCAACTCACCTTTGTTTACTCCCTCGATGCTGCTAAAAACATTTGTATCGCTTGTGTTTGTCAGTGTTTCTTGGTCCCTAAACGCTTTTTTTCTTTTCTCCCAGTGGGCCATGTTGACAGCAAGAATCTTACCGTGAACTGTCTCATACTCTAAAGAGAAGAAAGAGAAAGAGAGAGATAGTTAGCAAACAGGTAATTTGTTGCTAGTCCTCTCAGTTACCTATGAAATCTCCGGGTTTTTTTTCGTTTAACGCAGACGTAGTAATACGAGCAAAAACACTGTACAACTTGTCCTGCAATATTTTTGCATGTGTTGCCAGCTCAAAAGAGCAACCTCATTCGATCAACATTTCAGTTGTGCAGCTTTGTTGAAGAAGTAGAAGCGGTGCCAACGCCTACCACGTGTGCAACATGCTTTGCAAGGGCGCCGGTAAGAAAATCGTAGCTTCTTGTGTACGTGCTGTATACACAGAGAACGAAAAAACCTGTTTAATTTATTTGTTAAAAGTATAAATGACAAATTGCAATATGAGAGAAAGCAATATCTTATCATACATGTAGATTAGGCGCGCACTGTATTTGGTCAAAAACATTACCCAGAATGGGGCCTTTCAATTGAATTGAAAGGCCCCATTCTGGGTAATGTTTTTGACCAAATTCTTCTTTCTTCTACTTCTTCTTCTTTCTTTCTTTCTTTCTTTCTTTCTTTCTTTCTTTCTTTCTTTCTGTGTTTCTTTCTTTCTTTCTTCTTTGTTCTTCTTTCTGTTTTTTTAAGTAAACTTCCTTTTCTTCCCTACCTTTTCCTTACGTTCATATATTAGTTTCTCCATAGTTGCTTTCCTTTTCATGTTTTGATAGATTTACTATTAATATTTTAATATCAAAAGACCGTTATTCAAAGCTGGACCTCACACTGTGTTCAGCTTGTCATACGTCTCATCTTGTGTGACATGGGTTTACTAACACTCTGTCAACTGCCAAAGACCTTTTTGTCTACAAACTTGCACAAAACACGGTATGCAAAAGGAATATTAAAAAATCATTAGATTTTACAAAACTAATGAATTTCTCAGTGGTCCCAGTAGTATACCAAAGATGTTTACACAAATTACCTTCCCAACTTCAAAAACCTTTCTGAACTAGTTAACCTATACCTCTATTAGCAATCTCTCCGATATCAGGATCAATGCTCTGTACTTGAGGTTCTGAAATGAAATGAGATAAAACTAATAAGTTTTTCAATGCCGGATCATGATCAGTTTTGTTTGTGAGGGTCAATATAGAGTAACCTTAGTCACCGTGTGTACAAAGATACCGGTTTTTGTGTTTACCAAGTGTCGCAGAAAATTTTGGCGGTTGGTAGTGCTTGAGTAACGGTCAACGAACCTTAACTGGATTTAAAAAGTATACAAAATGCAACAGCGAAGAAGTGAATGATTAACGGTTTTTTTTCTGAAAAAATAAATAGTTACAAATAAAAAGTAAACCAAACCGCGGAGTAGAGTTCTGTAACGAATGCAACTAATTTCATTAACCTCGACGACCAACCTTCGAATTCAGCAGTGACATCGTCGTCTACCATGTCAATAATATCAGTCTTTGGGTTGTCTGCAGTAAAACCACCGCTGCAAATCCCAAGAAGGAAAAAGAAATTCAAATACCAATGCATAATTCTAAGAACCGTTCTGTAAAGAGAAATACCAAGCTCCTTAATTCCAGATCCTGGCTGTGCAGAGCGATTCTGTTTTTCCAACCGTTCGTTTTGGTAATTTAATCTGCAGTTCCTTGAAGCCAATGAAGGGGAAATATCTCTCGGCCAATGAGAGTGAATATCTAGGTTTGAATAGCATTTGAAGCAGTGATCAAAGGTCTTTGATATCATGCACTTTTGATTGAAGCACTTAAGTTTTTTCAATGCTGGATATCCGATCGCAGTATGTAAAAAGAGCTCAAGCTGAATGAACTGAAATGAAGCTCAATAATGACAAGAATTAATACCGTATAAATCCAACACGTATCCTGGGTCGCAGTAAAAATCTATAAATCCAAGTATCCAAATATCGACCGCGAATTTAACAATTCAACGCTAGAATATTACTGGCGCCTTTAATACTTTTTATTCATTTAATGCACGGGTTAATTGCGTGAATTTTTCAGCTAATTCAGCTCTTTCGGTTTAATTCAGCTTTTTACCGTGACCTGCTGAATATCGATCTGGGTTTGGAGACTTAACAAGAGATAAAAGGTCTTTGATCACTTAATTTGATAGAAGCAGCACCTTTTTTGAATGCGGTACATGATAAGCATTACTCAATTTGGTAATGAAGTCGCATTCATGGATCGATGAAAGGGCACGGATGCCCCAACAAAGAAAAATTCAAAGAACTGATGCAAAGAACTGATGAATATTCCATACTCATTCCATTGACTATTATAATTCAGCTTTTCGAGGAAATATTATTATCACAAAATGAGAATAAAAATGATCAATTTGCGAAACTAAAATGTTTGAAAAATCATGATGATCTCGATGATAACTATGATAACGTTGATGATGACGCTGATGTATCCTTTTGATAATTGAATCAATTAACGGTATTCACTGTTTCTTTTTAACCGCTAGTTATCATCTCTTTCTGATAATGATAATGTTGAGTGATGACTGATGATGATGTTGATGATGATGAGGAGAAGGAGGAGGCGGATGATACTGATAATATGATGATGATGATGATGGATGATGATGATGGTGATGATATGATGATGATGATGATGATACAAAGATGATGATGAGGAGGAGGAGGAGGAGGAGGAGGAGGATGCTGATAATATGATCGATGATGTTGATGATGATGATGAAGATGATGGCGATGATGATGATGATGTTGATGATAATGATGATGATGACGATGATGATGATGATGATGATGATAAGGGATGGTGTAATAATTATCAGGAGGGGGGCCGAAAAATCAGAGTAATCTAGCAAAAACTTAGACAGGGCTTCCCCTCCAAAACTCTGGTTTTTCGGCCCCCCTCCTGATAATTATTGCACTCATCCCTAATGATGATGTTGATGTTGATGATGTTGATAATGATGAAGATGTTGATGTTGATGTTGGTGATGAGGATGATGCTGATAATGAGGATGTTGATGTTGATAATGATGTTGATGCTGATAATGATGATGATGATGTTGATGATGATGATGATGATTTTGATTTTAATGTTGATGTTGCACATTTGCGCTTTGAAAATTAATTTAATTAGTTTCACAACTTTGTTGATTTCTAGGGATTCTTTGTTGGAACACGATAATTAGCCATTTTGAGGCCATCGGATTCAAACAGCGACTTTAAAACCTCGAAATAACTAAAGAAACCTGCGGTATTCCCAAGTTCTACACGGTTCTACCAAAACAAGAAGGTATCGTAGATTGTTGATTTTTGGGGGCCGTCATAAAGTATGGGGGCCGGGGGCGGCAAAATCAGATGGTGAGCCACGCATTTTTGAGCTCCTGTGAAGGGGTGGGCCATCAAAGAAACTTTGGAGGCAGAGGCTCTGCTTTGGAGGGGTATTTTTCATTTTTGCCCTTGAAAATGGGGGTGGGCATGTACTTTTCCAGCAACCGTATGTGGGTGGGTCACAGAAAAATAGTGTTCCAGTTTTCTAATTTTGCCCACCCCCAAACCCTATATTTGACCAGTCAATTGAAGGCTTCGAAAAGCTTAGAATTAAAAAATCTAAAAACTAACTTTCATTGTTATTGTTCAAAATATTTATCAATAGACAGCTGCAGGTGTTTGCTACACAATTCTGACATTATTGTTTTTGGAAATAGATAAATACGTGATATTATCTGGACGGTTTAATTTTCAAGGAAAATGCAGCCTGTTCAGCTGCGTACGAGTAGTGTTTACTGCATTTTCCATTTTTTACCCACTTTTTAATTTCTTTGCCAAATAGAACTAGCCAAAATAGTAGCTCTAGAAACCTTCTTTATGTTGCCATAAATAGAATTGCCAAAAGTCTGTAATAAATTGGGAAAAGAACAGAATGAAATACTTTTCTAATTGGGAATCCTGTGCATGGCTTTTCTGCGCTCCCATAACACAGGAAGCCCGCGATGCGTGAAAGAGAGAAAACAAAAGAAATTCGCACCTTAAAATCCATTTTCACATTAACTATCGTATTAAACTTTCAGCTTTTTGAATCTCGAGGGATTAGAAGAATGCGAGATGAAGCTGTTTTCTCGGTCCACCATCTTGAAACATGAAACGATTACGGGTGCACCAAAAACTCAAGAAACTCTCACACAAGAAGACTTAGACAGCTGAAACATGAGGTAACATAGACTATAAAGTTTATTGAACGTTCTTGAGCTTTCTAGAGACCAGAAATAGAGTTAATCTAAACTTTTTATTGGATATTTAAATTCATATTTTTCTAAAGATTTAAATACTGAAGTTAATAAATTGTGAAACAGACGAACTTTGCCGCACTTTTGCTGCTTGGTTTTGTTTTGCAGACCCAATAAATACCATTTTTTTATAATTGAATTTTTTTATAAATCGTATGTTGTTTGATAAGAATAAGGCAAGAAACCTTCATTTTAACGAGTTTGAAATCATTCAGATGAATAGTTGTATGAACATAATTACTAATGGCATATCATTTATTTTATTTAGACATTTTCAGACATGAGTCGTCTTTGCAATTGCATGAGCGCCTTTTGTATAGCTTTAAAAAAAATCACACATGTTATTTGGATTTTTGCTTGTTTTACTTTTGTCGTAATTTTCATTTACCTTTATGCCCCCTAAGGGGGGAGAGGGACGGATCCCGTATATAGTACGGGGCGGGGATGCTCGTCGGAATTTTTGCCAAATGAGCCCTACTGAGGTACCAAACTTCGTTAAAAAACTGCAATTTTCCACGAAAATTCAAATAACAAAAATTTACCCGTTAAAACCGGGTACGATGAGTAAACTTGCCC
>OCZR010071580.1:0-11178 GCA_900234385.1 Anemonia viridis
AAATAATGTTTTAAGTATTAATATATTTTGTTGTGTATTGCACTTGTGGGCCACCGTATGGAACTCTTCGACGACAACGTTTTTTTGAATTGACTGTATATACAGTACCTGGGTACTGTGCTTTAGCCTTGCCTTTTAGGGAGGGGATATTAGTTCCATTCCTGCTTTTAATCATAATAGATAAAACAATAATGTTTTAATTCTCCTTTTTTGACTTACCAGTGCCATGGATGACTACCATAGAATGTCCCCATATCCTTGACAACATTAAACACAACAAAGTTCAGCTGAACTAATGTCAACTTGCCATAAAAACAGCTATCAATACAAACAGAACACAGAAGAGCAAGAATCCCAATAGGCATGACATGTGCAAATATAAAAGTCATTTTTCTGTCACTTTTGCAAAATGATATAATTGCTAAAAAAATCCATATGATAGCTGAGGTAGGCCTAACCAAGCATGACAATGCAGCAAACAGTAATGCAAGAGTTAAGTTTGAGTTCTTTTTAGATTCTGCTCCTATCTGTGTTTCCCATGGCCAATAGTACAAGGCAATCACAGTGAGTACCATTTCTGTAGAGTTAGTAAGAGTTCTTGTCACACAGTAAAATGTAAACCAAGATATCAAGCTACAAAAGAGAGTCCACTTTGCACTTTCTTTTCCAAACATTTTGGTTGAGAGCCTAAAGAGATACAAGTCTCCAAAAGCTGCAAGTATGGCTTGCAGAAAACGAGGCACCATAATCAAGGCAGTGGCATTATCTAGACCAAAGATGTCGAGTAGTTTGAAGGCAGCAGCGAAGAATAGAGGAAACGTGTAGCCCCTCAAGCCTTCTTGCCACTCCCAAGTCAGGTAACCATACCCAAAAACCAACCTATGCGCCACCTCTGGTCCTTGCCAGAATTCGTCTGGGACGAACCATGTTTGAATCAAACAAGCATTAAAAATTCTAAAAACGACAAGACAAGGAAGTAACATCCGTTGTGAGTGCAAATTTGCTTCCACCTTGGGCTGGGTTGAACTGCTTTGCTCCTCTTTGACTGAAGAATCTTTTGAAGAAACATCAGATTTTGCTCCACGCTTCTTCATTTCTGCTTCCTAACTTCTCTATTTGTAAAAGCACTTAATATTGATAGGAAAAATAAGTTTTTTCATTCAAGAATTTGCTTGCAAACCTTTGCAAACCATTTTTTCTTACAAATTCACAAAACGACCAGGCGTTTCACGTACTAGGAAAAGAAACTGGTACTAATGGTAGATACCGCTGGATTTATCCCGCAGGCTCATGTCTTAAAATTTTGTGGAAAAATTGAAAAAAGTTTCAAAATTATTTTCGAAATATTTTAATGTACAATTCAAAAGGAAATAGAAATACGCTCTAGTTATGGTTTTTAGGACAATTCAAAGACTTCCTTTGCATCAGCTGTTTGTTGCAACCCTGGTGGGTGTCTTGAGTGGTGTCTACATATTCAAGCCTTTATTTACAACGAAGGCAAAGGACCTGGATGTGGCTACTGTGCAAAAAACAGAGGGTATTATTGCAGAAAGAAAAAGCATGGAGGCTGCTGAGAACTCATGATGTCTGAATGGAACTGAAAAGAGATTTTTATGGAAGTTGCAATGAAAAACATTCCTACTTCCCCTATCAAAAGAAGAGTGACATTCGGCTAATGTGATGCTGAAGTGGATGGAAGGGACAGAAGGGTCGGGGAGGGTCTGAAGACTTGTGTATACTTTAAATAGAAAATGCTGGTATCTGGCTCTATCTAACATTGGGAGTCAGACAGAGCTTAAAATGAAGGCAGGTCATGGGACAATATGGTCTTCGGCAGAATTAGATTTTGTCCATTCAAATCTTCACCTTGTCCATTATATAGCCATTAGTTCTGGGTTTGGATGGTCTAAGGAAAGTGTATTGCATGTGTAGCATAAGAAAGCATTTAAAACCCTTAAAACTAGACCAAAGGGATTGATTCTAGACATATATTTACTCCAGTAATTCCTCTTTTGTGTTTTAAATACTAGACAATTTCTGATAAATAGGATTTATTGTTAAATTATGTTTCACTCCGATATATCAAACAGGAATATAAGTACAACGTGTATAGCACATCAGTCACAAGCTTTAATCATAAGATCAACTGATGTCTAACACACACTAACTAGAAAATGTAATATGATATTGAGATTATGTCATGTGTACCGCACATGATACATGATTAATGTAACAGTGTGAAGCTATTCAAATTCTAGAAAAATATGAAGCTCAAAACTTGGAATTCAGTATCATGGAAAAATGAGAAAGCAAACCAAGACAAAGAGCTAGAGTATTCAAGAGAATTTAGAATTTGATAAAAAAAACAGAGTTGGTGCCTGCTATTCAAGTTTGTCGAAAAAGGTTTACAGAGCTTGGAAAACAATATAATTGTGAAACAATGAGATGTCATTAAATCAAGATGAAGAGCTGGAAGTCCTGAAGATGATTAAGAGTTTCAAATTGTTGCTTTGAGACATATATTTAAGGCTTTTTACAACTACAAGATGTAACTCCTTTGGGGCTTGGGAGGTGATCCAGAAATAGGCAGTATGAACAAAACAGGGGCTAATATGCAGTTGGTTTGTGGAGAAAATTATATATTGGATATAAATATTTCCATCAAGTGTTATAGCTAGAGTACAAACACTAAAAGTGTTCAACATAAAATTATACTAATTCTATTGTTTTCTACTGTTTAATTAGCACTATTTAGTGCTATATAGTACAAAGTATTGCACACTTTAATAGTGTTTGTACTCTAGCAGTGTTTACAATATTAATCAATAATTTTTTATTGAAAATTAAGTCTTATTTTTGTACATAAATTAAGCTCTTTCATTTGTATCTTATTTCTTATGACATTGTCAGACAAATAAGTGTGCTTGATGTTTGTTTTGAAAAGAACTTTAATTATGACAGGAAGCTATGCTGCAGGTTTTTTTCCTTTAAGTAAGGGCTGTTTTTCTTCTGCAACTTAAGCCAGAATGGAGCCTCCTTGGTGGAAAAAATGTCTCTGCAACCGTGCTAGGGTACCTGAAAACA
The DNA here is from genome assembly GCA_900234385.1 of Anemonia viridis. Lineage (NCBI taxonomy): Eukaryota > Metazoa > Cnidaria > Anthozoa > Actiniaria > Actiniidae > Anemonia > Anemonia viridis. The sequence continues at coordinate 3,085 of OCZR010071580.1, forward strand.
TATCAATCCTGTTGGCATAAAAATTAATAATAATAATAGCAGCATTCTTGACATCTGAATATGTCCAGCATATTAAATCTGTCAGGTATCTCTTATAAGAACTACAGCACAAATGCTGTTGCTTCAACTTGTACTTTATAACTTAATTCACAAATACATATTTTTACTGAAAATGTGAGGTGCAGTAACACTGCAGTATGCCTTCCTTTTTATTCAAAGCACTTGAGAATCGGTTTTACATTGATGATTCATACTCACTTTACGTCTTTAGATGTTAATTGTTCCCAATATACAAATATTAACAAACTGAGTATGATTCCTAGTGTACAAGGACCTGTTACCACTAGCTAGCAACAGTTAAATCTTCATATTCATGATTCTGGCTTACCTAAGGTTATACCACATTAGCATGTGATGTATCTTTGAGGGTTTACATAATCAGACAGTTCAATGTATTAGTTCTCCACACATCAAACATTGATGGAGTTTGTGACCTAGTATTATTGCCCTCTGGTAATCTGTGTCCACAAATCCTACGTACAATGCTTAAATTATTTTCTGCACTTGACAACAAATTTGTTCATTTTCAATTTCATTCAAAAAATTTCAAAAAATAAATTGAATACCAGCACAACAGAATTGCTGCATTGTAAAAATTATCAAAATTGTGTTCATAATCACTGGACAGTTTCTTCCTTTTCTTTTCCATTTCAATTTTTTTTTGCAACTTTCTATTCTGAGTATGTTCAAAGTCCAAAACAAATTCTAACCTATAAAATAGCCATTGATTTTATTCAAAATTCTGCAGGAATGACTTTCCCACAATTTCATTTTTCCATTGTGCATTCCCAGCTCTCTGATTCTCACACAATGTTTTTCAGAAATAGTCAATTCTTCAATATTTTAAGAATTCAGCTAAAAATAATAAATAGGTATGCAAATAAACCAACTTTATTTGGAAACAGCGTTATGTGCGCGTCTTTTCTCGATGCTGGTGCTTGGCACGCTTGATGCAAAGCCAAAATACCTGTTACACCACCAAACATGCATATTTATGTCTGGTAATAATTTTGGTGAATATAATTATAAATGCAAAAAAATTCTGGGTCAATTTGCAAAGAAAACTCGAGAATATTTGCAAATGCTACGTGTCAACCTTTAGGACGGCTAGAAATTTTCGAAAATTCAGCACTTTTTCAACAAACCCAGAATGTTGCGTCATTTCAACCAGATGATAAAATTGTTCATGTTTTTGCAGTATTGTTTTCTAATTGGTTGATTCAAAGCAGGTTTAATATGATTGGTTGTTGTTTGTCACGCGGTCACAGCTCATCGTCGCTCGATCAAAACAACAACAAACTCAGTTTCAAAGACCTCATCAGTTGCAGTAGCTCGAGGTGAAACATACATACTTGCTGCGATCGTGTCATTATCAAACGTTTTTTGAATCTTTTTGTGCAAATTTCTTAAGTTTTATTTCACCATGATGTAAAGAGAAACTTAGAAATGGCAACAAGAAACCTCAAGCCGAAGAATTCGTCCGATTCTGAGGGTGAGGCGGAATGGACTTTCATCGATACTGATGAAGGTACCATCGAGGTAGGTTTGGAAAATCTTTCTGTTATGCGATTTTCTGGTAAAAAACTTATATCATTCTTCTCATTTCATCAAAAGTTTGAAACTCAATATATTTCTGTACCACAGAAAGATGTTTTTCGCGCGCCATCTAGTCTCACAATGTCGGACATATTGCTTAAATATACGAAAAATATTTCAAATTTTGCCATCTTTTAAAAGTACAGATATCGAAAGTACATATCGCAAACCGTTAATTTTATTTCAAGAATATCAAAATATTGTAAAGAAACATTCAACTCGAGTGTTTAGTTCAAGGTTAGGTTTTTTGTTCGCTTGTAAACATTGGAATCACGTGATTGGAATATAACTTGGAATTACTTGAATTACAGCCCTATATTTATCCCCCAATTAGCTCTACCAAGAAGTCCTCAAGCAAAGCGAAAGGTTTTATCTAACAGCATCAACTCTTGCCAAAAAATTCTTAGATGGTTTAAGTTTTTAGACAAAATATCGAAATTAGATATTTCATTACGTCATATTTTTGAATGCATACAGAATTTTTTATTTCACAACAAAACAATCTCGACATGTTTTACGAATTCTAATTTGTTAAGTTCGTTAATTAACGTTTTTGTATTACCCTCATAATTACTTGGGAATAAATAGAAAAAGAAGCGTTGAGTTTAAAAAAATTTTCCTGAAAATAATTCACTTTTCACTTCTCATTTTCAAATTGAAAAATTTTAATGTAAAACTGAGCTTTCAAAAAAAATATACACAAAAAAGAGTGGCTTTATGCACTTGAATTGATATGGCCAATGTTGGCCCAAATTTGCTTATATATAGCACCGTAACCCTATTTCAAAATTTGTCATTTTATTCTATAACTAATTTTCTAATATATTGTTTCAAGGTCTAATTTTTAATTTTAACATATTTTAATTAAAGAAGTGTTCATGGCAAATATATATTTCCCATAAGCAAAAAAAAAAAAACTTACAGTAATGACTTATAAAATATTGAAATGGTTCCAATTTCAGTTTTTATTTTTACATATGCAATGACAATGCATCTGGTCATGTAAAGTGACTGCCACATGCCTTCAAATTTGTGATATGATTAATTTTTTCCCATGACTTACAGGGAATTCTCCCTGTATTATCATAATCTGCTGTGATTTTCATATTCCTATAAGTACCTGAGCTATTTGCATGAGTTTCTCATTGCCTTTATCAACAATATTGGATTTTTGCTATATTATTTTAAAACAACCACAGGAAGCCCATAAATCTGGGTTGAATTTGAATACAATTATTTTCAAAACAAACTTAAGCAATAATCCATCTTACGATACCTGTAAAAACCACATGTAGTTCTTGAATCTGGCTTTGCCTGCTATTTTATTATTTTGTAAAGGATATACATCAATCCCATTGGCTGTTGTGGGTACCTTCATAAGACCACAGGAAACCCTCAAAGCTGAGAGTTTGTCTTGAAAACAGTAATTTATTATTAACACTATTGTATTATTTTGTTATTTCAGACAAGGAAAGATTCTGTCACCTACCGCAAAGCTACATATTCTGAGATTCTCAAGGGAGTTGTCAAAGAAGACTTGGTAGAGGAGGTTGATAGTGAACCTGAGTTTGAGGTCCTTGCTAGTTTCAAGTTCCGACCCAAAGGAGAAACATTTGGCCTTGGAAGCTCAGCTCCTAAACCTCCAAAAAATGATAAAACCCAAGGAGATGAAAGCAGGCGTGAAGTAGGTGATGGTGATGATTCGTGCAGTAGTGATGATGGTATCATGATAATTTCAAGTCATTTAACTGGTGAAGATAAAACTGATGAAGTAGGCAATAGCAAAGCTATAACTCAAGCTTCTAATGATGATGATGAGGAAAATAGTGCAGGGTGTCTAGATGACAAGATTGGAGATAAAGAGGCTGACAAGAATTTACATGATGATGATGATGATGATGATGATGATGATGATGATAATGATGATTTCGTGATTACTGATGAAACTGAGTCAGATTTCAAAGAAGCAACCATGAACGATACTGCTGAACCTGATGACGATGAAGATGATAATGATGATGGTGGTGGTGGTGGTGGTGGTGGTGGTGGTGAAGATGATGATGATGGTAATGATGATGATGATGAAAAAAGCAATGAAGATGTTGAATCAGAAGAAGAGGAACTTACTGAAAGCACAGCCAACAGCTTGAATGCAAGCACCATACAACAACCAATGCAATTGAATACGGAAATTAACGACAAAAACAACGATGATGTAAATGACAGCAATGTCAACAGCGATTATGGGTTCCTTGGCATACACAAAGGCGGTATATGCGACCACCCTGAGAAAGAATTGGATTGGGACAGCCTCACCTTTCAGTTGTTAAGCGCTCTACCAATAATGAATAACAGCACTACGACAATTGGAGACGACAACCAGAGCCCTAAGTCACAAGACGACATGATTTACAGCATCCAAGACTCTGACAGCGAAAGTAATTCCCATAGCAGTTACGACGCCATTAGCCAAGACGATAAACCCGACGAGACGTCATCTTTCGACGAGTTGAGTGATTCTGCTGATGTCAACATGGACTTGAGCTCCGAGCCAATGATACCACGATGGTTCTTCAATGCTGATAAGAACATTGATAATGACACAGAATCATTTGATGAAAACAGTGATTACATTATCTCAGACACAGAAGAACACGATTATGAAGAATCCAGGCTAATTCCAAAGTGGCTTTTCGGTCCCAGCTACAAAGTAAAAGACGTAGAAGAATCAGTTGATGGAGACTTCGAATTCATCAACTCAGACCTAAATAACATAGACTGTAAAGAAAACGAACCAGTTATTCCTCGTTCGCTTTACAACCCATGTTACAAACCCAAAGACGTCGATGGAACTTTTGAAGAAGATTTTTGTGAACCCAACCCACTCATCCCACGATGGCTTTTTGATCCCAGCTACAAAATACAAGACCTCGATGAAACATTTAATGTTGACACAAACTACAGTGATTATGATTACTCTGAATACGATTCAAACTCTGACGATGACAGCTCGATAACCTTACCACGGTGGCTCTTCGACAAAAAGTTTAAACCTCCAGATCAAGACGAGGAAGGATTATTTTCCTGGCCGTCTCAGTTGTTTGTGGATATCCAGACGTTTATCATTCTTCTTTGTTTGACCACAGCTCTTGGTTTTAGTATCGGACACGGTAAGAATTGCAAAGCTTATTCTGACTTAAATTTGATTCATGATTTTGCAAGGGAGATATCAAGCAATAGAAACTGTTGCGCACGAAACCTGAATCCATAAAACTACGGATGCACGGTGCAACATTGCGTGCATTATCGCAGACACTTAATATTCCAAGCCATTTTGCACGAAGCAATTTGCTGCACGCAATGTTACTGAAGTAGAAAACCATCCTACTTGCGGTTTGTGTTATCCATTTGCGCGCTTCGTCTGTTGCACCGCGTGTCTGCGCCTTGATCATTATTTTTTGCCACGTTATTACAAAGCGCACAAAACTGCGCACTTAATAGATCAGGTTAGAGCGTCTGGACGCTGTCAGCAAGTGAATTGTGCGTTGTTGCCAACAATAATGGTATGTAAGGTCTTGCAATGGAATTATCTGCGCGCGCGCAGACCTTTGTTATCGCTTTGAGCTCTTCACTCTTCATCATCAATAACCGAATGTCTCAAAACTCCATAATAATAGACACCACGTTGCAACATTGCTGGTGCATCAGTGAGGGTTGCGCGCAACAGTTGCATCGTATTAACCATCGTATATTTTCTTACGCCAGATGCGTCTAGCGTTCGCGGTTAGAGTATTCGTTTAAGATTCGAGAGATAGAACTTCCGTAACAATTGCGCGAATACTTTTGATTTTTTACTTGGAATTTTTAAGTTGAATTCAAATTCCTGATAAGATTATTTTCCTTCTTGTTCATAGGTTTGACAGTACTCTTTGGCAGCCAATCCATCAACAGAAACGCAAAACTACACACCATGGAAACGCCAACGAAACAATTCTCAAGCCCTCTGGAAGACCTTGGCTTGACGCCCGAAGAAATAGCTAAAATAGACTTACTAAAACTCGAAGATGAGCTGTATCAACAGAAAGAGACTGAAACACTATCAGATCACCTAAGGTATGACCTTAGAGAACTTTACCAAAGTCTTAAACAAAAACATTATCGCCTACTTCGTAATCAAAAAAGTACTGAAGATCGACTTCATATTAGCAAGACCATGTCTAGGTATTGGCGTTTGAAGTACGACGAAGAAAAGCGCCGAAACCAAGTGACGGGTTTACCTAAAACTTTTCGGCCAAAGAACTTCAGTGACATGGCGGAGTTAGCCAGGAAGACCAAACTTGCAAAGAAATTGAGGCGACAAAACAAGAAAACCCACACTACTCCTGGACTAGAAAAGGCTAATTATTTGAACTCTAATTTAAAATGGCTTGTTAAGTCTTTAGATGCAACGTTAAAAGGAAAGAAAGAGCTTGGCAGTCGATATTGGATGAAAGCAATGGCTTTGACAAAGAATAATGACATGAAAAATTTCAGAAGGCGCTGGACACAAGACTTGAAAGAAATGAAGCAAAAATCTTGTTGTTCACATCTAAACAAGAGCATCCATTTACAAAAGAAATCCGCGGTGTCCGGTCCGTTTACCTGGGTTAACGATAGCAAGCACTGTAAGCGAGCAAAGAGAAGCGATATCTTAAATCGTTGCGCAACGAAAAAAGCTACTCTGGGAAAAAAGAAAAACGTTATAACATATGAAAAACCTGTTATGAAAGACTCTGGGCGAAAAAATAAAGACTTGAAGTATAAACCTTGCTTTTCAAAACCAAAAACTACAAGTAAAATAAACCAAACTTCGAAAACTACAGTTACAAATTCTTCCAGAAAAGGAAGGCAAAAGCCAAGAAAGAATTTATCCCAACGCTCAAATAGACAAGAGAAAGTTCGCAGGGAAAGGATAAAGAAAAGAGAAGTAAAGAAAAAGTCTTTGGAGATAAAAAATCAAGTCGATGAACTTAAATCTGTTCTTGTTGAGCTTCGAAGAGAAAGACGTAGAGCTGAAAGAGAAAAGGCTAAGTTAGAAGCAAGTTGGAGAAAATTGAAACGACAGCGTCTCCAGTTCGAGAAGGAAAGAAAACAACAAAAGAAAATTCTTAAGAAGAAAGTCAAGGGAGTAAAATCTAAACTCACAAGAGAGAAAACTCGATTGAAGACGTGGAAGAACATCGCGAAAAGAGCTCAGAAGAAAGCTCAGGCTTTACATAAGAATATTAAACGTGTTTCTGTAGCAAAGCAAAAGTTAGAAGATATAAAACACATCAAAAAAGACCTTAAACTAGAAAAAAGAAAGCTTCGTCAGCAGCATAACAATCTGAAATCACTAAGACAACAGTTGAGGAAAGAGCATCGGAGTTATGCAAGGGAAAGATGGAAGATCAAGAAAAAACATAGAGAACTGGAAAAGCAAAGTTTTAATGACTCACAACCAACGGCAAAGAAAACTAAGGCTAAAAAAGAAGAGAAAACAAGTACTTACCGAAAGAAAGCGAAGAAACCCCAAAGAGAACAGCCTTTCACAAAACGCTCTCGGCACAAAAGCAAGAAAAAAGCTCATAAGAATTTTTGGGAAAATTTAGAAAATAGCTTATATAATTGGGCCCAAAAAGTCAACCGGACAATAGAGCACCATCGCCGGGGGAAAGCAAGTAGAATATGGAAAAAGTTTAGAGCTCAGCTCGATAGTTTAGTAGCTTGGACAACTGGAAAGCGGTCGAAAGCGACTGGCTCGATGAAGAAGGAGAAGAAAGAGCATCGATCGAGAACTAAAGTAAAGATTAAAAATCCAGTTTTTGAGAAGATTCTTGCGGAACAGAAGAAGTATGACGAAGAGAAAAGAAAAAGCAAAAGGGGCTCTGAAAATCAATGGAAACCAAAGGGTCCGGTCGTCAAAGAACGAAAAAATCGTGAAGTAAAGAAGAAGAGGAAAGAAAGAAAAAAGAAAGATCCTGAAGTGTTGTTGAGGCAAAAGCAAAGGAAACAACGGAGGAAATACCAGCGAGAACTTGAACGCCTCCAGCAATGGGCTTTACAGATGAATGAGAAAAAATTTGAACACGAGAGGATCTATAAAGAGAAGGAAGAAAAAAGCGGAAAGCGTACTTCTAAAACTCGAAAAAATACCAAGTCTGGAACCGAAGAAATGGTAGGAGAAGGAAGTGGAAGATTTTCAAATAGCCGTGCTTTGATTTCGGTTGAAGAATCAAATAGTACATTCATGTTGCTGTTAAAGCCCCATTTTAGTACGTCTGCGAACTACGAGTTTCCAGAAAGCAACAGAAACGAAAAGCCTAAATACCGAGACAGGGAGGGCGTCCTTCAAGAAGTGATAACGTCGCAGATAAACCACGAAATGAAGAGGAAGAAAACTGACACAAGCTTGACTGT
>OCZR010071776.1:0-10414 GCA_900234385.1 Anemonia viridis
ATAAAACTCTTTTCATCAAGTTTAAACCCAGAAATTTTTCAAATAGGTTGAACTTATATTTGATAAAGTCATGGTGAAGATTGGATCCCGCGGTAAATTCAAACTTCTCATTGCTAAAAAGATCGTTTAGCGCTCCATACCTGTATCTTGAAAGCGTTTGGATTTCGGAAACATCTTTATGCGGGTTTCTAGAGCTTATTTCACTCCAATAATGGCTAAAATGCTCTACAAAAGAACGGTTTTTTGAAGAAAGTTCAAAGACCTTCCCGCCGAATATCTGAACCTCTGCACAGCTTCTTGCGTCCGTTGACCAGCACTCAAAGGGCTTTTTAAAAATTAACCAATCAAATGAAAATACCCACGTGCCACTCGACCTCGATATGGCGTGCGTTATTTCCACTTTCAAAAATAATTCACACTTTTTAACTCTAAATATAAATTATAAAGAATTCTAGTTTCCTACTTATTTTTCTGGATACATTATAAGAACAAGTTTTTCAACTCCAGCTCTTCCCGCTATAGTTTTAAACTTTTGTTTACAAATTTGAAATAACCACTTAGAGTCTAAACCCTTGACACGTGTTCTAACGGACCAATCAAAAGCCGTAGTTGGTCTTGATTTTTGATTGATTTGATTCACACAATTTTTTTAATCCAAGATGGCGTCCAGTTTGTGTTTACATGCATCGCTTTTATCACATTTCACGGATTTTTCTTTAGATTTTATGACTCCTAATTAAACTTAAAAGAAACCTAGAACTACTAAATCAATATATAGTCGGCATACAACAAGATATTAGGTATCGTATTTTTCTAAAATGGATTTTTCAACACAGAATGATGATAGTTACGTGAACTTCTTACAAGATCAAGGTGAGGTGGAAAAATTCAAAAATTATTAAAAAATTTACAGTATCTTTATAACAATATTGATATCGTTATATTCGTTATATTTGCTTTTTTATGCATGTTTTTAAAATTGACTCAAGTCTTTGATCGTACTGTTGAAAAAATTTAAAAAAAATAAAAGTAATCTACTACATAACTGTTGGGTTACCAATGGTTGCAAAGCTTATAACTTTATACTCTCATTATTCACAAGTAAAAAATCTAGCTACCATATGATGATTTAATATTTGAGCAATATAATGATGTTCTATAAACTTTGTTTCGTTACCAGACAATAGACTGATGCAGAAGTTGATTGATTAAGCTTACAATGTCATGTTAGCTTAAATATCAAATATTACTGTAAAAGATATGTTTTTATTTAAACAGTCAGAAGACTTAATGCAGTATTAAAAGAATACCAGAAGAAATATCTTCCAGTCAAGGAACCTGATTTCAAGGTTAGTATATTTATGAGGCTTTAGCAAAACTTTGTTTTCTGCTTCATCTTCTTTGTATGATTAACTTACTGCTTACTTACTGTCTGACTTTTTTCTAATGTTGTTGCTAAAATGTAGGGTAATGAACCTCTTCCACCTTGGATAACAAACCAGAGGTATTATAAACATGGAATATATTATCAAATCTTTTAATTGTTGGTACTATATAAAATTAATTACTGAATTTCAAAATTGGTCCATCCCTGTTTCCCATTCTCCATGTTTCCCGTTCCTTTTTTCTCTTTTTCCACTAAACAGTTTCTGTTTATTGCATGACCCTCCCTGTCCCACTCCATCAGGTGAACACACACATACACACTGATGTTCCCCATATGGCATGCCAGGCCAGGGCCTTGCAAGGAAGGTGTCTGAAATGAAAAAAAGAGACAATATATTATTAATATCATCGACAATAATTCTTATCTGACTTAATTTGTCCTTTCATTAATTTTATTTGGGGGAGGGGGTGTCCCTTTGTATCCACACCTGCCCTAGTAGAATATTATTTACTTTTCAATAACAATCCAATAAGTAAGCAATGGAAACAACAGCAGAGGATAACAATGTCAAGAATGCATTTTTGTGCAAGAATTTTTGATTATGTTTGGCTGATTTGTGCTTCTGGATATGAACGAAGGACAAGTACTCCAAAATCATTCTTTTTCTGCTTCTGTTTACATCTCCATTAATAGATCCTCCTCAGAACAAGATATACTATTTTGATGCTAGTCACTTTTAATAAAAGATCTCTGTTTTTAATTGCAGTATTATTTCTCCCTTGTTTGTTGAGTATGATGAGACTATCAGATCACTGCAGGACCAGCTCAGGTTCCAAAAGGTTGGACTCAGTTCCCTTTATTTTGTCGTTCATTTTTAATAATTATTAATTAATCTCAATGTCTGGCAAATTTCATTACAAAGGGAGAATTATCCACCTTAAAACAGAAAACAGATAGAGTTATAGAGGAAAACACCAGGTAAGAAACCATGTGACAAGAAACATTAATCAAAATAATGATATAGATTAAAGCAGTAAGAAACTAGAGTTACCTTGGGAAATGGAAATGCAAACTGCAGAAAGGACAATAATTTATAAAAAGGAATAGAGATAAAACTTAATTAAATTTACTCTATAAAAAATATTTTAACAGCTCAGATCGTATTAGGGTTGGTTTTTGGGGAGGGAGGAAAACCGAAAAACCCTGAGAAAAACTCTCAAAGCAAGGGAGAGAACCAATAAACTTAACTCAATTAAGGTTCCGAGTCCGGGGATCGAACAGGGAACAAGAACAGTGAGAGGTGAGAACCTACACACTATGCCACCCTTATTGTTCCAGACAACATGGATGCCAAGTGACTAAGGTCCATTATTTGCTTGTAGGTTACATGAGGAACTGCGTCATAGCATAGAAACACACATGGAAACTATGCGCAGAGGGGAAGGATCAGGAATAGCAGACTTAGAAAAAGAAATGATTGACAAAATGCAGTACCAAATACAGCTTGTTAACCAGGTTAGTTATTGTCAGTGTGAAAAAAACTCAGTCTATAGAATGCCTGTAAGCATGGTGATTTCAATACTCCATGTTCGAATTGTCAGTGAATGACCGCTACCAAGCATGGCAGATGCATTTCTACAGGGTTAGCCTCAATTGCACATAATATATTCAAAATTACCAGAACAGCTCGTCGAATTCAAAGTAGTTTGCTTTGTTCAAGGTTTGTTGTTGGTATTTATGAATATTTTACCTGTAAATGAGGCTAACCCTGTGCAGATGCATCTGCAGTAAAGCATTTCAGCGGTTATTTTTGAATTCAAAAAAGGTCTACTTCCACATGAATCTCCAGTCTACGTCACAGTCTAGCCAGTCTGTGTTGCATTGCTTTTTAGCAGCTGGTGTTAATGACCACTGACAGCAATTTTCATCTTCCAGGAAAAGGATAGCTACATTGAGATGTGGGAAAATGCAACCAGAGAACTGGAGAAACTACAGGATTTAGATAGGGTACATTAATGCTAATAATAAATTCATGCTTCTAAGAGATTTTCATAATCGTAGCCATCGTGCGATGGTGCAAAGCATCTATTGTAAGTTAGATTCATTTATTACCAGTAAACAGCATCTGGCTTTTCCAGGAACAAAAGGTTGAATCATTTTGCCCCTGCAGATATATGCAATACTAAATTTCAAGTATGGTATGGTATGTACTTGTACTAATTCCTTATAATTTGTTAAAATAAATTTAGGAAAGGTCAGCTGAGCTACGTCACAGAAGTAAAGAAATAGCAGCTTTACAGGTGATTTTTGAAATATTTTAATCAGCATTCTTTGTAATTTATATTTTTACTAATGAAAAATGTTTCTCTTTGTTTGGTGTTTTTAGAGCGATCTTCAGAAAGCAAGACGTCTTGCAGAAAATCTCCAATTAGAATCTAAAAGAACAAAAATGGTGAGGCAGTAGACAAGACATTGTAAAATACCTTTTTATGTACTCTGTTCAGTAACAAATCATTCAGGAAGAGATGTAATCATGAAGAAAGTGTGAACAGAAGCAGAAGTTCTTCTCACACTTCTTGAGTGCTTTTGGCACTTCCTAAGGAATTTATTGAAGAGATATAAAATGAGCGCTCATGCAATGTTTCAAGAGTTATATAAGCATGCAGCAAATTGTGTGAGCCTAAGAGAAGTGCTAGGAGAAGCACAAGCTGTAGGAAAGTGTTTCTCCGCACTTCTCAGGGACTCAAGTAATTTCCCAAGTGCTTATCTAATTCAACATGGCACAAGCAAGACCAGTTTTCTATCTCTTTTATAAAATAACTGACTGAGATATAACTAAAGATTAACTCAAAAGAAGCAATAAAAATATGAGTGAGCATTTTTAAAAACATCATCAAACCAGCTTGCACACATTGCTGACCTGATTTCCTCGGTTCATAGCTGATTTATGTAAAATGGCAATTGACCAATCAGAGCGTGTGTTGTATCTTAGCTATTTTCTAATACCAGACAGATTATGTCTTGCCCTGTTTTTGGACTTCTGTCATGCTTTGACCTCGCTTCCTGCCTGCAGAATTACTGAACAATGCACAATATGCTGCCCTTTATTGTTATAAAAATTGTTAATATATGCCTGAATGTGTGCCGATGAAAACAGGAAAATGACAAGATTCTGATAACAGCCCAAACACAGGATCAGGAAATTGACAATACAAGAAGTGAATTGCGGTAAGTACTTGCACGACTACTATATGACCATGTGGCTATTGTTCTTTGGTTAAAAAAAGGTTATTAGATTATGCTGGCATAATTCTCTTGCACTGGTGTTTTGTGAGTCAAACAGTTCAATAGTTCATTTCACAGTTCCCTGTGCCATCTTGAAAGTCACCCAAACCTCTCTTTACACAAGCACTTTTGTGGGTACTAATGTTTCATTGCCTCCTGTCTAAGCAAGAGAGCCCCCGTATGCATCAGCTAACTTTGAATTTTCACATAATCAATTTCTAAAAAGAAAATGCAGGGCAGAATTGAAGGCGAGCAAGGCAGAAACTGAAGAAATGAGAAAAACATTAGAAAGTATAGAAGCAATGAGAAAATCAAAGGTGAAGATCATCTTTTCCTTTCCTTCCTTCCTTCCTTCCTTTATTTCTTTTTTATTCATTTGATATTGAAATGATTGCTGTCAGTGATGGATGGCTGGAAAAATCTAAGAAGCATCTAAGCATCTTATAATCTTGAACTCAAAGTTTTGGGTGAAAATATAGGATCAAATGGTAACTAGATTGGATGGGCCAGGTTGCTGCTTACAAAACGAATCAGGGAACACAATTGCAGGAAAACCAAGGGATCAGGGATCAAAATTTTGTGTAAAAATTGGAAGCTGTTTTGACACAATATAGGTTGTCACAACTATCAACTATCAATCACGACTATCAACATTATTATTATTACTATCTCTTGTGTTACAGGATCGTCAAATGGATGCTGTTAAAGGGCAGCATCAGTCTGCTGATGTACGCAATGAGGAATTGCAGACTTATGTACTCGAACTGGAGTCCAGGTAAAACAAAAGTAGACGAAAAACATCACTTACAGTCAAAAGGCTGGCAAGTAAATTATTATTAGTTAGAAGAACTGAGTGTTCAAAAAGTACAGCACATGCTTTGAAAATGTTTTCAGCAATTAGTCTCATAATATATCGGCCTTCCGAGCTAGAGATCCACGGTTCGATCCTCAGGATCTCCACGTCTGTTTCGACTTCTTTTCTTTCCTGATGGAGAGAGGGGGTAAAGTTGCGCACCACTGGCTTCCATTGATAACAGTTGAATTTTAACTGAAGGAACTACCCACATTAAATATAGGAACTTTACTTTACTTTACTTATGCTTGAAAATATAGCATTGTAGGTTGTCAAGGTGAGGTGATATAATTCAATGCTCAGCAACTTGCAGCGACTTGAAAAAATGTCTTAAGATTGTGAGGAAAGAACTGCTGAAAAGAGTGGGAACATTGTAGCAAGTCTATCAAGTCATAGACAGTTCAAAATCATTGTTATTGCCTTGTTATTCCACATTCAGGCTAGGTGCGATGATCAAGGAAGTAGGAAGGCTAAATGCAGCAAAGGCTGATGTTGAAGAACAGTTGGAAACTCTTCAAAGAAGAAAGTAAGAATGATTACTGGTTTTCATGCATGTTATATTTCCATGTTTCAAATAAACATTGAAAGGTTATCTGTTTTTAGTGCCACCCAAGAACAGCGTGAATTCGAAGCTATTACACATGTTCGAGACAGCGTGCAGATGGTAGAGAATGCTATATTGGAAAGAGACCAGGTACTTGAATGGGTGAGGGCGGGTGAAATCTTGGGCGGATCCAGGATTTTCTTCAGGGAGAGGTGCTACGCGGAAGTCGGGCACGCAGGCACAAACCCAAAAGAATGCCAAACAAAATATAAATATCCAAGAAAGAGAAAGTTATTGCGTATTGGATATCTCAAAAGTTGCAGTAGAGGTACGAAGTTGATCCAGGAGGGTGCAAACTAACGGTACCCCTCCACTGTATACACCCTTAGGGTAGGTTGTTGTTGGACACACAGACGATATAGACCGGTAATAGGTGGTGTATTGGTGGGTAGACATTGGTAACGGAATATGCAATTGCCGGGTCATCATCGACAATGATCTTCAAAACCTGGTCTAGATTTGTCTATTTTTTAACTGCTGACTTTTTGTCCTGGAAGGCACTTGTTCGAGAACAGCAGAAAACCCAAGAAGCAAACAGACTACAAGAAGTAATTGACAAGTTATTACGAGAAGCTGGAAAAAAGACCAAAGACGAGGTTAGCGCTTATTTTATATGCTCTTCACCACTGTGAAACGAATCGTTCCAACAGGTCCGTCACAAAGAGAAGTTCGAAGGTGCGAACCCCCTTTTCCTCTCTCTCTCTCACTACTTCCTCCCTCCATGCTATCCCTCCCCCTCTCCCTCCCTCTTGATATATTACTTCAACCATAAAGAGTAAAGGATCCCGGGAGGGACTCCCATATATCATAGGGCGGGGTGCTCGTCGTATCTTTTAGGGGTCAAAATCAGGTGTTTGGTATCGTTTAGGGTGTCCAAAAGCTTTTCGAGCCACCAAAGTCAAAGCTGGTATCTTTTAGGGTATTTTTTAAGATATTAAATATAAGAATAATAGTAGCAATGACAATTTTATTTCACTTTCACCGTATAATTAAGCTCACGTCTTTGGAGCTATTAAAAATACAAAATAACTACAAGTTTGTCCAATTCTAGCTGGTATCTTTTAGGGGTAAAAATCTCTTGTTGTCACGCCCACCTTTGTAAGACTTAGGCATCTTTTAGGGGTAATTTTTTAAATTTCCGACGAGCACCCCCGCCCTTTTCTGGCCGGAGTACCCCCCGGGTAAAGGATAATGTTACGAGAATGCACTTTGTGTATTAGAATGTATAAAGGTGTTTTCCATCGTTATTTCACCTATTTGACTTACTTTCCAGGTGGATGCGGTCAGAAGCCAATGCAACAAGAATTTACAGCGATTGATGGAAGAGATGCAATACCTTGAAATGGTATGTAACAAATCAGTCCATTTTTTTATTAATGTTACAGAAAATGTATGAAGAAGTGCTCGAAATTTCCTCCTCAGACTTCTTCAAAATTCTTTCTAATTGTTTCTGGTTTCTTAGGCCTGGTTCAAACGTCGAACTTATCATGAGCCGAACCTTATAGCGTTAATATATGTGGATCACGCGATTGAGTATTGCTCATTTATAACTATCAAACTCACTGAAAGAGGTATTCTGGGCCGGCCAAACGGAAGCAAATCGCGTTAAATTCAACATTGAAATTTTAAATCGAAAAAAAAATATTAAATCTAATTAAATTAAAAAATCATATATTTTTCTTCCTGGGTCACTATCGATTCTTCTCAAGTCCTATTCAGATCTAGGATTTTTGGAATACATTCTCATTGGCAGAAATCCAATCTACTTCCTTTTCCTAATCAACGGTCATTCTCAATTCCAGAATTCAATTACGAACTTTGAAGTTTGTGTCATTTTGCATAGTAATTACTCCAAAACCGCTTCACCTGTCAAATCTTTGTTGACTTTTCAAACAAAAGACGCCATATTCTATCGCTGCTATCGTAGTCTGGTTTACATGGTCTATCTTTACTAGAATACTCTGATGGAAAAAGAACCCTTCTACGTGCGAGACAAGCGATGGATATTCGAATACTACCCGGTATTTTAGCAACGACTTCTTTCTTCTGCTTGTACTATGTGGTTCTTTTGGTAGACACAGCGCCTTCTTTGCCGATGTAGATGATTTGAAAGCTGTTTGAGTTTTTGATGATGCTCCTTTCATGTCGAACTTGCTCGAACGTTTGTTGTATTTTTCATTGAGAAGAATATTATTCTTCGTTTGTTCCGCAAAAAAGTTTTTTCACAAATTTCTGGCGTTTGACAGGGCTTCCATTTACTGGTTTAACGATTTTACATATAGTGTCACGTGTCAGTGAACGGTACCAGAATTTTCCAGTCAGTTGTTTCGACTTCGGCCTTGTCCTTACATCTCAACTACAATCCCTTTCTGGTATCAAAAGAGTTGACATTTACAGCATTTATAGTAACCATTTTTTCCTTCTTTCATTTTGAATGTTCAACCGCCTAATTTGTCACGCCATCCTCGACAACCAAGTCACACAATCTTCTTGGCCATATAAGCTACAATAGATTTATTTCCTTGTCTTGTAGGAAGGAGCGGAAAAGCAAGCTCAGTTGGAACGAGCGGTGAGAGAAAAATCCGCCGTTGAAAAGGAGTTGGAAAAGGTAACAACTTGAGTACCGGTAGGGGGAGGGGTAACATGCCAACCAGAATTCAATCCTTGTGGTTTCTAATGTATGTAACTGTATTATGGTCTATGTAGGTGTACAGGGAAGGACCATCTGAGATCGAACGAGTTGGACTAACCTTTGAGGAGCTACAGAAGAGAATTGGTGCGGCAGAGAGGGCCAGGGACGAGTCGTCTATTAACTGTGCTAATCTGAACACGACCATTAAACGCATGGAAAACAAGTATGTATGTCTCTCACTGAAGCCTTTCTTAGAAGTGGAACAAGTGGAACGTGTGTGCATTTGCCCCCAACAATATGACACGTTTTGTGGTCTACAAGGTGAAACATTGCTAAGGCCTAGGGCAAACGTCGAACCTTCCATGCACCGAACTTAATTACATCAAAGAATGCCGCCTCATCACTTGATATCCATTGCTTTTAATGAGTTTGGTGCATGGAAAGTTCGACGTCTGCTCTAGGCCTAAGCTTAAATTTTTTTCATGGTTTGCAAAGTGTAAAGTTTTCGAACCCTTAAATGAATGTTGTTACAAAGAGTAACGTGATTTAACATTGCTTACATTATTGCAGACACGAACAAGAGAAAGCTCAAGCATTATCTGAAAATGAAGAACTACGAAGAAGACTAAAGCAGTTGGAGAAAGAGAGCGAGGACATGTCAGAAAACAGACTTCATTTAGTTGGTAAGCTTCTTGTAACCTTGTATAAAACCATGCTAGTGCACGGCTAAACTACAGGTCGAACCCTGAAACAATCTCTGGGCTGATCAAAGTCAAGACACGGCTAGCACACAAAACCATGCTAGTGTGCACGGCTAAACTAGAGGTCGAACCCTGAAACAACCTCTGGGCTGATCAAAGTCAAGACACGGCTAGCACACAAAACCATGCTAGTGTGCACGGCTAAACTACAGGTCGAACCCTGAAACAACCTCTGGGCTGATCAAAGTACATGCTGCATCGCAATTTAAGTGTGTTAGGAGTGAGGAAAACCAGATAACCCGGAGAAAATCACTCAAATCAAGGGACTGAAAGACCTGACAAAATCTACTTCTAAAGTGCATGACGAGTCCAGGAATCGAACCTGAGCCTCAGAGG
Organism: Anemonia viridis; assembly: GCA_900234385.1. Lineage (NCBI taxonomy): Eukaryota > Metazoa > Cnidaria > Anthozoa > Actiniaria > Actiniidae > Anemonia > Anemonia viridis. Next base: position 9,859 of record OCZR010071776.1, read on the forward strand.
TAGTATGAAAGGTGCTCACATGACTAGTACGCCACCCTCGATTCACATTAGCAGTTACTTTCTACGGAGGAGAGAAAACTCTTGAAGTATAATACAGAAGCAACAGGGTGACTCTAGCGGCTTGACTCGGTACTACGCTCGAAGAAACATCCTCTCCCGAGGGAACAAGGGAGTTCGACTTGCATTTGGCAAGTCTAAGAGGCATGAGTTCCTTTTGTCACAAAGCACATTCACTTTATCTTTTTTTCGAATTCAGAGGAAATCGACAAGCTTAAACGTAATCTACTTGAGGCACGACAAAGTAGAGATAAAGCTGAACACGAACGGGACACAGAGGTATTTGTAAATATACTCAATTCCATACCCTCTTCCTCTCTTCCTTACCTCCATCCCAACTTTTCGACAATTTAAAGGTTGCCAAAGTGAGGTGATCTCACAAAAGTTGTTGGAGGAGTGACACACTGTTCAGCGGCAATGCCACTCGATAGACCCCTTGCAGCACGTCGGAATGCACCTCAATTTTTTGGGAAAACCAATTAATAGATTCCATTTCTCA
>OCZR010072026.1:0-11976 GCA_900234385.1 Anemonia viridis
AGAAATAAGGCCTTGTACTTTGGGGGAGGTGCTATTTTGATCAGCAAAAGATCTGACATTTTCGTGAATATTTCCAAGTAACTTCATTTTAATTCAACAGAATTTTGTCACTAGTTAGGAGTAATAGAGACACAAATGAAACGCTTAAAAATTTGGATTAGGGATGGTGCAATGATTGTCAGGAGGGGCGAGGCCGAAAAACCAGAGTAATCTAGCAAAAACTTAGACTGACCCCCCTCCAAAACCCCAAAAAAATGTTCACCCCCCTCTGTTATGTTGAAAATAACATTCCCCCTGCCTCTACAATAAGTAAATACCTTAAAAAAATACCTTTTTATTGTCATGCTTACTTATCGCTGCAAGTTAAATTTTTAAACTAGGAAAAGAGATGTCCTGACGTTTTTCTGTCCTGTCGTCATGTGTGCTATATATCTCTTTAGCTTGGGCGTACTGATGTTTTCCCATTTCATACCACGTGTCATCCCCAGAGTATAGAGACATATTTATGGATACAACTCAAATTACAATAAACCTTATCGTCAAGAGTGCGCCCAAGCTAAAGAGGTCTATTCTACCGATCCTGGACCAAAGAACAGTCAGAGCTAAATTCAGTATTCTGAAGTAACTAGCTGTCAATGCTTTTATTTTAGCCGCTACTATAGGGTTAGGTGGAATACAGTTATTTGTAGATGCTGGGATCCCTGTGGATCGTGATTTTGTTGCTGAGCTAATAAGAGACGTGGTAGCTGAACAGATTGTCTCTACACTTGGATACCCAAAGCCTACTGCCACACCCAGGACACCACAGGTAACCCATACAATTCTATATTTGAATTTATTGTTCATCATGTATAAAATACAGCGCAGCACGTCGGAATGCAGCTCAATTTGGAGGATAAAATAAAACGTTCCAATGGGTATTTTGCACACCTTGCGTGACATTTCAAATATTGCTTCCCTGGTCCTGAAAATATCATAGCTGTAAAGAGCATCCTAAAATTAGTAAATTTTGAAATTGTGAGGGAAATCCAATAAATACGGATGAAGTTATGAATTTTTCAAATTAACCTTTTAGGAAATGTATGTGGTGGGCAACAGCAAAAATGGAAATGTCACACAAGGTGTGCAAAATCCCCATTCTCAAGAGATTGAAATCAAGGTGCTTTGCTGTCATTATGCACGTGAAAAGGGTCTATTACGTAGGTATCGCTGAATTGCTAAATTAATTAACAGAATGTCCAGGAAGAAAGATATTCACCTGAGCCGGCGGCAACACCAGTCAGTACTCCACTACCAACGCCTGTCTACACACCACCTGTTGAATCAGAAGCAAGTGAACCTGCAGTGGCAACACCAGATCTCTCTCCTACCCCATCAGAACCTAGTTATACCACAGAAAGTGAAGGAGAACCCACCCCAGTTAAGGAAGTCAGTGAAGCAAAAGAAAAATCAGATTCAGAGGTAAGATTGATGATTACTTTGATCAAAAAATAACTTCTAAGTTCCATTAGTCCCTTTCACAGTTCCCTTCGCCATCATGAAAGGTAGCTGTGCCTTTGGACAATTATTCACATGTCTCTATCATTGCAAGCTTACCCTTCGTCTCCCTTCGATGCAAAGGCACGGTACCTTTCAAGATGGCGCAGGGAACTGAGAAGGGGACAATTCGGTCATGGGACGAAGCCGGCCATAGCTTTGATAGCCACTGGCTATTAAGTGCTATGGCTCATAAATACAAGAAAGTTTCATTTATCTATTTTATGTATGCAGTATCTAGCTCTAGCTAGTATTGACGTCAACATGATATCTTTTAAAAGGTTTCAGAAGCAAGATCACCCGTACCAACACCAGTGGCGACACCATCTGGTTCGCATTCCCCCACAGAAAGCGTCTCAACTCCTGAACTTTCAACACGTGAACCAGAATCTGAGATGGGCAGTCCTTTTCCTACTCCACAAGCTACTGAGAGAACCCCTAGTCCACCACCTGAACCAAGCACGTGAGTACATTAATAAAGGAAAGATCTTACTAATACAAACATGTTGCATTCTGGTCTTGATTGGGCGGTATATACTTATTTAGTTAGTCACCAGAAAAGCTACAAAGCCGAGACCAGGAAGGATTATGGGTAGATACCATTGACATGTTTCAACCGATTCTAACATTAATTGACTTGAGATCTTTTACTAGTTCAAGTTTCACCTCGTTTGAGCATCCTCAAGCTGTGCTTCGTAGCAAAAAGCTTTGTTGGATACGAAATATTTCACATAATTCTTGGCGGTCTTGCCTTTGAAGGTTTTTAATAACTGGCTTTATTGAAATAAGTATGTATAATTTTGTAAGGCTTCATGAATAAAAGATGTTTATAGAGCAGATTTGGTTCGAGTACGAAAAGTTACGGCACTGATGCGTTCAAGGCAAAACACGGTGTGCCCTAATTCTTTACATAGTTATACGAAACCCACTCTCAATTGCTGACTGTACGAGCCAGACATCACTCATGTTCGCTATCTCAGAAAAGGTTTGTGATATATGTGGACATTGCATTCTTTCCGTAGTATATCCAGCCCACCCGTAGAGTCTTCAGTAACTACGCCCAAGCCTCCTACAGTTACAAGCAGTCCATCGTCAATGACAACCAGTACGTTATCCACCCCTGGTACGACATCAACCATGACAACAATAGACGAAGAGCTATCAGAAGGACAACTTTTACAGGTACATTATTCAACTACCTACAAGATAGTGGACCATTGTTGTTTAATACAGGCCAGTTTCGCGATTCTCCTAGAAGTTTGATCGAGAGAGAGCTGCCGATAGAAACCCGTATTGTCTCCTCAGAATCACCGCGCGACGACAGGACAGAAAAACGAATTTTTGTCATGCATTTTAAGGACAGCTTTATATTTCGTAAATATTGTCTTATGGGGCTAATGAACCAAATATCAAATGCGTCCAAAATTTAAATGAATGCAACTTTGAGAAAAAGACCCCTGTACTTTGGGAGAGGCGATATTTTGATCAGCAAAAATTATGACATTTTCATGAATATCTCTTAGTAGCTTTACTCTTATTCCACTTGATTTTGTCACAAGTTAAAAGTACGAGAAACACAAATGAAACGCTTAAAAATTATTGTGGCTAGTTGAATTAGAAAATCACGAAAAGAGTAACCACGTCGTATTTCTGTCCTGCTCCGCGCGATAGGACAATGGCGACTACGGCCAATACAAAATATATTTCTCCCAGCTGCCGCCGATATAATTACGGAACCCGTATTGGCGGCTCAAAATTCCAATTATTATAGTAAAGGGTGATTCACCCAGGTTGATCGTCTCTTCACACAGCCGTACGTCCACATGGGTCAGTACAGTGAAGGGGAGTATACCGCTCCGCTATTCTCTCCTGGAGTAGGAAGAATGATTCCTGACCAGACAGTGAATGAACTGGGCAAAGATCAAGGTAATATTTGGATAAGGGTTTTCTTTGATACTGTACTAGTTCCTTATACACATTATCCTATACCAGAGATGGCATATCACATTTTTAAGTGGGGGAGGGGGAGGGGAATGAGCTAAGACTAAAAAATATGGAGGACTAGTCCATCCATGGGCTTTTATTACACTACGGCCATATTGGCTCAAACAATGCGTTTTAATTCCCTTGGGTCCCCTTGCCCCTCGCTTTGATGCGTTTCAGAAAGTTCAAAACAAAGGTTTTTGTTCTCATGGGAATAAACATGGCCGCTGCGTGATAAAAGCCCATAAGACAAGAAATATGAAAGTCTAAGGAAAAACGTTTGGGCCTCCCCCTGCTCCGCCATACCTAGTGTTCACTCGATCACTTGATCAACGCGTGATTGAGAGAGATTAGATCAAGGTGAAGATCGGATGTTTCTTTAAATATGGCATTTCCAGCGATCACACTTACCTGAATGAACTGATCAAAGATTGGCTCAGAGATGAGCAGCACCTGTCTACGGACTTGCAGAAATGTCATTGGACTACTTAACATATGTCAGTATGATCACCAATCAGTAGCTCATAAGATATTCTACGACTTGAATGGAAAGAACTCATTCATTGAATCTCAATAGTCCTTTAATCATTTGCTTTCAATTGCCTAGAGTGAAGTATTTTCCTCAGCTAAGCGACTCAATCGGATGAAACAAAACATTTCTTTTAATAGACGTTCATATGTAACTTCATAATCGTTTTCGTTTTTCTATCAATGCTGATTCTGCGCACACCTCCGGCGGCGTTCAAGATTAGATAACTTAGCGAGTGATCTACTATTGGCAAACAAACATCTTGTTAAAAAAGAGTATTGTAGCTATTATCTGGCACATCGCTACATCGAGTACTGATCGCAAGATGGAAAAAAGAAGGCTTGAACATCTCCAAAGAGATTCACCATTAGGGAATTATTTAAGAAAAAAGATGCAAGATGAAGGTAATTTGGAGTGTAGTTTTCTTTCCTCCGTCAGTTTGGTTCGGCTAAATACCATCTTCACCGTATCACTATATCCTTATATACTAGAGTATTATACGAGATTTTGACTGGCTTATTAGTTTTTTTCAGTACAGCAATCGAACTTTGCCATTTTTTCATGTTCGATAATTTTTCATGACCAGGTGGTTTGAAATATTCTCTGTATTAACATATTGCCGTGATAGCCCTTTCTTTTGGTTCAGTTTTCAAGATATACCAATGTCGAGTAAACATGAACCTATACGCAGCCCCACTTTACGGTAATTAAAATGCTAAAGTCAAATGATATAGAATTTAAAATGCTATAGTTTGTAGTTATATTTCCAAAACAGCCCACCAGTGAATAACGTTTTCGATACCACTTCATTCAGCTTCTGCAAGTAAAATTGGACTGTTTTTTTCCAGTCACGGAAAGCCGGGACAATGGGAAACACTGAATGGTTTTACTCGGGCTTTAGTCATGCGCTGACCAACTTTCAAACTGATTTCCGTGTAAGAATTTGACTCGAAGCGGCGTTGTGACTCAAGTTGCATAGAGAACTGCGAAATCAATTGTAGCAATCGTTTGAATAGTATAACAGTATAGAATTCGTTTCTGCTTTTGACAACGATTGCGTCTCCGTTGTACTTTGCGTTAATCCTGCGACTTGTCTCGTAGTGAGCGTTTCCAGACAAGTTGCAATGAAAATTGCTCCATGATGTAATCGCGCTCTTATACTTTTTACTGATATTTTCCTGCTTATACAGATAGTCGCAACCAGCTCATTCGTGTGGCTCTTCATGGTCTACTTAGGCGTAGTCTCGGCAGCAGCTCGAGTACTATAAGTACTGCAAGTACTGCCAATACTCTCAAAGATACAGATGATATCAAAGAGGTATTAGTGGCTGTAGATATTATTATTTCTGTTACATTAGTGCTACTTTAATGGTAATTGTTGTTATTTGTACAGGACTCTCTTGTTGACTACACTCATAGTGAAGGAGAGATCATCTTCCCCAGAGATCAAGTCCCAGTCTCATATGCTCTGCGAACAAAAGCTCGGCATGGACGGACCGGTGGTCTAGATTCAACCAGCAGTGAAGGAGAACTCGGTACGTGTTAAGGAACCAACTACTTTTTACAAATAATGACGATAACAATGGTAACCGTGAATTGTTTTAGAGTTGTGACGTATTTCCGGGTCCAACTGCTCATGAAAACCGCTGAAAAGAAAGCGAAAAATGTTCTCATCGATTTGAATCCACATGAAACAATTTGGACTTTCATCAAAAAATCCTGTAACGAAGAAAAAAATGAGAAAAAATCTTTATAAAAGTGTTTTTCGTTTTGGATCCGGAAGTCGCTTCTTTTATTCGAATAACGTTACACTAAAAAGCTCTATTGTTGTTGTTAGTTTTGCTTGTTCGTTTGGAAGATATGTCTTCGTTTGTTTGTTTATGTTGTGAACATATCTAATGAGTATTAATATTCTCATCATTTCCAGTCTCGGCTCATCGTTCGAACGGCACATCTCCCGGCGAATTAAAGCCAGTCTTTGAAGCGGCAAACATGAGCCAACATTCACCAGGAGAGGTAAGTGCTCGACCAAACGTGGAACGTTCTCATCTCGACGCCGCTGCCAATATGCAGGTTGTCAAGGAAGCAGCGAGCCCAGACAACACAGAAAGCCGTTCATTACATGCCTCTGACCTTCATCAAAAACAAAGAAAAATATTTGAAACAAAGAAATCTATACCCAATCGACAAAACGCAACCAAGAGACAAGACGGTGAAGAGCCATCAGACAATCAAGGAAATGTGCCAAGTACTGCAATAGAAACTACTATGGGTAAAGAAGTCGGTGAGCCGTCATCACCACCCCCACCCATTCATGTACCCATTCCACTCATGGACGACAGTTCTTTGAATAGCGAAGAAAAGCCTGGGGACGAACAAGAGGACACTTATGGTGACGTATCATCTATTTCTGGTGGAGACTTTTGAGAATCAATTGACCTATGTCATTATACTCTTGACACTGTTCAAGAAGACATCATGCGCAGTCGTGCGCTGGATCAGCAACCATTTGCTCTGGCGCACCGCATTGTGTGTCTTAGTGTACGTGTCGCGTATTAGTCGGTCTACTTGTACACTGCTAGATATAATTGACACTTAAATAAATTATTACTCTATGTATAATAGGACTATTTAAACCCAACCTTGCGTGCCTTGGAAATAAGTGTCTTGTCACACAATTTTTACATGGCTTGAGGTCTGACTTGAGGCAATTACATAATGCACGGAATGGCTTCTTTCGTTTCTTGGTTGTACTTTTCTTGAAAGAAAAACTCGTTGGAACTATGAAACAAGCATTGATAATGAAAGCTGCAAAATAAAAAATAATAATAATTCAGAAATTCAGAACAATGCTGTGGGATCCCTGTGGTGTGATAAATTATTTTGAACGTGATCTCGCTCTGGGTACCACGACCAGTAAATGAAAGCTAGACACGTATTGTAGCTTGTGCAAAGATCGTGCATATATATGTATCATATTTAGCGGTATTGCAAAACTCTAACCTATATAAAAAACTTTCCAAGGATTCGGTATTTTCCGACCATTTATTTTCAGACATTCCGAATGTGCTGCCTACTCGCTTGAATTCTATTGGTCGATTTTCTCCAATCGTTCACTTCACGGAGGTTATCGACCAATCAAAAGTATCTTTTAAAATCCCGGAACTCACGAAAGAAAGCCGAACAATTGCGAAATATACTCGCTGGATTAGCAAACAGGACAAGAAGATAGAGAACGAGTAGCGAATGTTCGTGTAAATCGTTCTATTTGGAATACAGTTTTGTTTGTTTGTAATCCATAATGGGAGACAACAGTGCACTCTCCTACAAGCCATTCAAACAGAGGAAGAGTTTTGGTAAGTTACTAGCTATCATCATGTTGTTTCTCGTTCCATACGCTTATATTGTAACAAGCGAATCTAACGCACGAAAACCATTCATGTGTTTGGTAGTTGGTTTCAACATCTAATGTTATATACTTTTTGTAACAATTTGACGTTGTAGTAAGCAGGAGAGATGAAGTTGCAGGTATCAGAGCGAAGTTCCCCTCCAAAGTTCCCGTAAGTGTTGTAGTCGATCATTGTAGTATGACTGTCTGTATGCAATAAGGTTGCTTGTATATTGCATGTAAACAAAGAAAGCACTCGTTTTCTGCTAATCAAGCAACACTTGTATTAAAATTTAACAATTATGGTCGTTTTTTAGGTTATCGTTGAGCGATATCACAAGGAAAGAGATCTCCCTCTCTTAGACAAAACCAAGTTTTTAGTACCTCAAGAGTTAACCATGAGTCAGTTCGTCACAATTATTCGGTAAGTCAGATTGTTCTCGTAAATCTCGCCATGTTTATTCCCTAGTTTCATACCTTTTTAGTTTTCTTCCTTGTTTCCTAAGTATTGCAGTGTGTAAATTAATAAGGTAACTTTCTCTCTAAAATATGTCTGTACAGACGCAAACAAGTTTTTCCTTTATCACGCATTTCCATATACACAATTATAGGATTTTGTTTCCGTTTTCTGGAATCTGTAAATACATCATTAGGATTACATTTGTTTGTCTAAAGAGTAAAATAATTATGTTGTTATGTTATCCTTTTGAGATTCTTGTGAACTATAAGCGTTAGTCATTCCTGAGTCAACAAAAGTCTTCGAATTGTCCTCAACTGATCTTTTTAACTTTTTATCACCTCAAGATATCATATTTTCACGGGTAATACAATTACTTTGTTGTTCATAGTTTTAAAATGTTTTATTCCTTCGAATCTTGGGTTATTAGGAGTACGTGAAGTTGACATGGCTTAGTACTTGACCTCTCCGTCAGTTCATAGTTTGAACGTGACTACACTTGATTACAAAAAATATTATTTCTTTGGCAATCCCCCAATTGATATTAAATCTTGGATTTTCAGAAACAGGGTAATCGAAAATCGATTGTCTTTTTTGGGGGGATTGTTAAACTTTTTGTTATGTCAGCTAAGTAACAGGAAATGCATTGTTGTTGTGGTTTGACTACCTCATTTAAATGCGAGTTTCCAAAAATAGAAACAATATAACTTCCTTAAAGCAGCATTTTGAATATATTAATGAAATATTTGAGATACTACACACACTCTAATTGGCTGTCTATGGTATTTATATCAGAGGACAGAGACACGCTCAGCCTTGTCATAAAATAGTTCAAAAATATTTTATAAAAACTATATAGATTGCCACTTGTGTCTATGTACTGTGACATAAACACTTCTCGAACTGTATAGCACGCAAGAAGTCAAAGAAAACTCAGCTATGCCTCTTGTTTCTCTAAGACTTCTCTCTTCTTGCTCTACAGCTCCTAGCGTGTTTACATCATGTGTATATTGACACCCATGACATTCCTTAAATATATATGAAATTATATAAATAATAAAATTATGAATAGATGATAAAGATGTGTTGTATAGTCAACCAAGATAGCAGTGGGTGACATAACATACACCTGAGTCAAGAATATTAGTATATAAGCCAGGTTCTTTTCTGTTTTTAAAAACAATTTCTGCTTACTAGCAAGTTATTTTGATTTCAGGAATCGCATGTCGCTATCATCTACACAAGCATTTTATCTCATCGTCAACAACAAAAGTTTAGCAAGTATGTCAATGACTATGCAGGAACTATACAGAGAAGAAAAAGATGAAGATGGCTTTCTTTACATGGTTTATGCTTCACAGGAAATGTTTGGATCCAGTAGATAAACAACTATCTATACAGGATAATGATTTGCTTTAATAATTATCCCTGCTATTTATAGCTCTTGACACTGTACACCTCAAATGGTAACTAGATCCATGCCCTCACTGATGGAAGCCAGACTTTGTCATATGTTAACTTCAGTTGGCTATTCAAATGCATGTCATGCAGGAATATCTCCCATCTTATATTCATGGACAAACAAGATCTTTAGGGGCATTTTAGCTGTGCCTAGTTATAGGCTTTGTTATTATTTAATTATAAGAATTGTTTTCAAGATGTCATAGGGCATAACCATACTTATCAGTGGTTTCTAGAGAAATATTTTCATATAGTGCATTTATAATGTAAGACTCTTAATTTTATTGCTGCCCTGCAGTAATGATCATGAAAGCAATTTAACTGGGCCAGATATATCAAAGAGTTAGTAATCTATAACAGCAACATTAGCAGATATATTGACACTTCATGTCACATAACACTTTGGCATTCATGTGCCTACCAACTTGCAAAAACAAAGCAACTTGTGTAGAGCTTATTGGGTGAAAATGGTTGGCAATAGTAAACATGAAGTATCACTATATTATCCAAATTTCTTTTCTTGCTGACAATGTCTCGGATAATTAAAGAACATTTCCTCTGCTGCACTAAAGTGCAAATTTGATCACAGTGAAAACAGATTTCAAAAATACAATGAAATTTTGCTTATTTACATTTTATGTATGCAATAATTGGACAATAATAATGAGAATTGATTTATTTGCCTGTAGCTAGATTAGTCTACACAGGAATTGTGCACTCATTATTATTACACCTGAATGTGTGGATTTTCAGAGTGAAAAGAATCTTTTGGTATCTTCCTCACCCTGGAGACTGACTTAGGTACATATTCACTTCAACAATAAAGATTCTGAAATACATGTATGCTTCAGTTATGATGAATTGTTGTGTCATGGAAGATGTTAAAGCTATTATGGGAACGGAGGGGAATATAAATGCAAAAACAAATAAAAAATGCCTAGAAAGGGTTCCCTTGGAAATTATCATTGATTGGTACCAGATTTGGAATTGAAAATATTGAATAAGACTGAAAGTGATGGGTTGAGACTTGAAAATAAGTGTGAGACATTCGCACAGATGGGGAAGCTATGCCTCACTTTCCCCATCCCTCTCTGGTCCCTGTTAGAGACAGACAGATGCCTGTAATAAACCATAAAGGAGTCTACTGGCTGTTGGTAATGGAGTGTGAGATAATGTACCTACCTGTGCAACACACAAACAATTATTGGACTCCTCTGAAAAACATATCCTTATTATATAGTTAGATTTTACATTCTTATTACTTCTTATCAACTAGCATTTCATTGGTTGTCAATCAATGACTAAACGGAAAACTTAGTAATTACTAAATTATTTATAACACCATACCTATGGCGTGCGAAAATGATACTGACGTTTCGGACGTTAGTCCGAAGAGATGGATGTGGAATTGTGTTTATGTAGTGAGCAGGGATGATAAATCACCAGAGATAGATAAGTATGAGGGAAAACAAAAGGATCAAAAGTGACAAGATACTAATTAAAAGAGAAGCATTTGTTCATGCCATATGTTAGATAACTCTTTGGGTTAATGTGTCACCCTCCTTAAATAAAGATTATTGTATTGTATTGTATTGTATTGTATGCCAAGAGGCATGCCCAAGGTGTGAATTAACCTCACTTCTTTAGTTTTGCAGCAATTGTTACTGAATTAAAATATTAACCAGCTTACATGTTTTCCAGAACAAAGATTCGATTTTCAAAATAGCAGTAAGCTTCAAATGGTTAATACTTTTCAAAGTGCCAAGTAAAAATTGTTGATTATTGGATTTTCTTTCAGAGTCATAAAGAATAGCTTTAAATATAAAACAATTCAAGAGTTCACGATCCCCTTGATTTGTTCCTTTAATGACATTAATGTCATCATTAATTGATTGTCATCACCATCATTCTTTATTGTAACTTCATATTTTTCATTATCAAGTCCACACTCTGACTCAGCATCATCAACCCCTGCAGTGAATATCCATCCTCGAGATTTCCGCACTTCTTCTGACGCCAGTACCCTTACATGTAGGACATTAGGGTAATGCGTTCGAAAATATTTAACATCACTGACTCGTCTAGCATCTGACACTAACCAGACTGGGCCAGTGATGAGTCGTTCACAATTCCCTGGAGATTTATCCTTTTCATGATATGCCATCCTAGCAGCAAGACTACAGAAGTAAGATGGATCCTGGTTTCGTTTCTCCTCACCCCACTGTATCATGTCTTTTCTGAACTTCTCCTTGTATGGTGAGGAATCCAGGAGTTTATTGAAATCCAATCCATGAATGCGAGCATATTCTTGTTTTAAAGGTCCTGAAAGGCGTAACACGTCGCAAAATTCTACTCCAAGTAGATTTCGAAGTTTTTCTACGACAAAATCTTTACCAGATTTTCGTTTCCCACTAAAAATACACACAACCTTTGGCTCCTCCGCCATTTTAGGTTAGGCAAGGGAGGTACGCCATGTCATACTTTTTTTATTTTCTGTAGCAAAACATTGGACTAAGGTTATCTAAACTCGAGGGATACATGAAGTAGCTACCTGAGACGCATGCTGTGTGGGGAAGAGGCAGCTGGACAAGATGGCGACCATCAATGAAGAATCTCTCGATC